>VKKW01000356.1:0-126029 GCA_018350135.1 Citrus trifoliata | reverse complement strand
GTTTGGATAAAGTTTGTCGACGAACATTTATCTGAATCATTTGAAGTAGTATTTCAAGTTAGGACAAGTAATATGCTAATAGTTACTTTACATTTACATTGTGTTAAAAAGATGTTTTTTCTTATGCAAAAAATCAGTCGTGTCAATAAGAATCGGAGAGCTTTGAAAAAGTGTAATCACCATCTTAGTTGAAAATGATATGTTGGATTAATGAAAGAAATTGTAAGTTTGTATATATTGGTATAAATGGTATTTTTAACTATTACATTTTTCTAATAGTTTACTAATCTAATTTATTTTATCGAAACAGTGTGCATAATCGGGTCTTTCTGAAGATTTAATTGATAGGAGTGAGTTATGGAAGAGTGCTCAGATGCTAAAGAATGGAGGATACGACTTGAGACGAGCATTTAAGAAATAGGTAATCAAGTTTAACCAGAACAAAAATGGTTATGAATTAGATCTATGCTCATTTAATAATATTAGTTTCCTTATGATGTGGTGTTATAAAAAGCTAAAGGAGGACGAAAAAGACTCTTTCACTTCAAATGTAAGAAATGACTTACTTGTACAAGCATTGGGAAAGCTTCCTCGAACTGGTCTATGCAAGGCCTGGGCAAATTTATATCTGCTTCTAACTACTTTCATACCATTCGTGGACCTATCTGAAGTGAGAGAGAAATAGAGCTAGATGCTTGGAAAAAATCAGTTGATGCTCAGTTGCAAGAAATTTGTAGAGAATTGAAGAGGACACCTCGCCATTCAGATGTGGGAAGTTCTACTTTCCCACATAATAAAGGCATCAGGTTACTTCATTTATAAAATTAAACGAATTTTTCTTGGTTTATTTTTCCTTGTATATCTGCCACTTAATACAGTTTAATTTACTTTTTGCCAATAATACTGACAGGAGCCAGAAAATTTGGGCAAGTCAGCTAAAAAAAAGAGGAAATGGATATCCAATTAGAAAGAAGAGCAACTTAAAGTATCAACACTAAGAAAGAACGAAGAAACTAAGAAGAACGAAGAGATGCCAAAAAACACCATTGCTGCCGTTCCGATGAAGGCTTCTGCCATTCCGATGAAGTCAGCCAGAAATGATGATTACGATGATGACAATGAACTCCATGCATAGAAGGTTAGTTAATTTAAATAATTAGTTGGATTTTTCTTGGTTTAATATTTTTACTGCCTTGTATATTTACTATTCAATCTAGTTTAATAAATTTATTGGTTCATATAATTAATATTCATAAGAGCCAAATAATTTAGGCGACTCGCCAAGAAACAGTACTGCAACCATTTCAAGGAAAATTCCAAGACTCAATCCTTTAATTCCAAAGGATTGTGCAAATGATGAGAGGAAAAGAGTTGGAAGCAGTAAAAAGCAATTGGACTTTGACTATGTTGATGGTATATGCGAGATTCATCCTGACATCCCAACAAAAAAGGTACTTTTGAAGAAGGATAAAGGAAAAAAAATTGTAGTGCAGCCTATGAGGAACACAAGGAGTGCGATACTCAAGCACCAGAACAGTCATCCGATGTTGCAATTATTTGGGAAGTTGTGTGAGAAATACCTACCTGGTGAAAATGATGGTGTTCTGACATATCTGATTGATGATATTGTATTCTAGAGAGAGGTTTGCGCTTATATTGGGAACAAAGATTGCAATGATCTGCTGTCAATGCAAGCTTTAAGAGTGTATACTTTTTTATTGATATACAGATTTTCTGTCAAGGATGTTGGATTCTACCATTACCAACCAGAAAAGGAACAAAACCATTCGGATTCATGTGTCCTAGTTTGGTTTGCCCAACAAATCCAAAGGCTACAGAACGATTTCGCTCGAAGAGAGTTGAGCATATTTGTGACCGCTTAAAAAAGGCAAAAAACAAACAACTCATTTTCATGCCATATGTTGGTGTATAAATACTAATGCTATTGGTGTCAATGTGCAAGTGTACACAACAAGCAATAAAGTGATGAGTATTCAAGATCGTTGTTGTGCAAATTTTTTTGAACTCGCAAGCGCACGAATCTATTGTAGTATAGATCAATGGTGACGAGTATCGATCCCACGAGGAGGTGGATTTTAATTGTGTGTTGAATTAATTTTATAAATGGGTGATTGGATTTGTGGTGGAAATGATTTGGAATATGCTAAAACTTAAATTAAAATGGCAAGAATAAATTTTAAAATTGGAATTGAAATGGCGAGAATAAATTAAAGAGAATTCTATTAACATGAACGTCCTTGGTATCTAGCTCCGTCTCAACATGCCACTATAGGCTAAATCTTCCTTATTTAATACCAATTAAATCATGAGGAGGGAAATCCACACCTTATGACCACGCTCTAATCCAATCTGGTGCTAAGGGCTATCGTGCCAAATAATAATAAACCTTATCTAGAGAGCCGGTGTAACGAAGACGGTATCTAGACAAGATTAGTATTATTTGTCGACGAGAAGTCAAAACATCCACAAAAACTAGAGGGGAAGAGAAATAAATTTACCAATAAAGCCCATGACACATGTTGAGACTCACCTTCAACCCAAACTTAAAAGAAAATTAGCTACTCATAATTGAACTAGGGGCAAAATGAGAATTATTTAAAATATGTAGAAAATACAAGATAGAGAAGGAATTACAAAAATGGATCCCAAAAATGGATTCAGAGATATCAAATTAGGGAGGGGCGGAGGCCCCTTTTTTATAGATACATGAAGTAAATCATGGCCATCGGATTAAAAACAGTTTGGACGCTCAGGATTGTGCCACGTCATCAGTCAACAGTATGCGGTTTGACCACGCAGATGAACAGTAACACAGTTTGACCCGGGTTGAACAGTAACGCGGTTTAGTTGAAAATAATCCTGTGTGATGCATGTACCGTACGCGAGATTTTTTGTCCACTGATATGCTGCCACGTCGCCATCAACAGTAAATAAGAATTTTAGTCCAACAGGATCGTGACACCTCATCAGTCAATGCCACATCATCGGTCAATGCCATGTCATCGATCCGTCTATGTAAACAGTGTCGTGAACAGTAACGTAGACAGTACCGTACACGTGAATAATGTCATTTTTCCTTTTATGCCCCTCCTAAGGTTTTTGACCGTCCTGAATTCAAAGTGATGTTCGTTTTGCCGTCTGATCTCTCCTTTATTATAAAATGACTATATAATGCCCTTAAAATACATAAATTACTTAATTAAAATAAAACACAAGTAATTGAATCATAAGAAGGTTAAATACATAAAAGTAAGGGTTGTTAGTAAGACTTGAAATGTAAATGACGGTTTTCTCCTTTATAAATATGCATTTTCTAACACTCAACAATCGTCTCCACAGGGATTGATGTTAACAGATTTACTACAACAATCTTAACAGTGCAGAATTTTGTGCTAAAATAAAATAAAACAATTGGTGAAACTATTATACTAATTAAAATAAAAACGTAATAAATAAAATGCAACAAAGTAAACTATCACGTCAAGCTCAAGGATAAAAATGATGAGATTATAGAGTAGTTGAGTGAATAAACTCTTTAATGGTCTTGACTATTTTCTAATGGTTGGCTCGGTTGCTGCAGTATCTGCTATAGCACTGGGAAGAATCCTTATGTATCCTCAACCGTCGCATGTTGGATATCTTATATCTATATGCAATCTAACAGTGATAAATTGTCATGCCAACATAAGATATAACATTACATGCTTAGGTTCTATTTACCCTACAAGGTGAATCCCTATGTCTAGTTCATCATTAATCTTAAATCAAGTATGACCCTTTTGGGACTCAAGTAAAACTCAATCCGGGAAACTCAATTTAAGATCAAATATTGTTCTGATATGTTCCACTAATATAGGCAATTTTGCTGCTCTCTCCTAACTTGTATCATTAAATGGGTGATCAACCGAAATAATGAATAAACATAAATATTATCAAACAAACTGCTACAGCAAACATGTAGCAACACATATATTCAGTCAATAAACCATCAAGATTGTTTATCACTCACCACAAATAATTTAGTTCATGGTTTGTAAAAGAAAAATAAAGAATAAAGTTCCGGCCATGAAACACATCCCCATGAATAAATAGTAAACAAGAAAACCAAGAGAAGAATAAGAAGGACTGAGTTCTTGATTTATTTTTACAAATTCTCCTCTTGTGCAGCCCTAAATCTTTATCTTGAATAGTATTTTTCTTTTGTTTCTTTGTGTTTTTCTCCTTGGGTGACGGCCCTCTCTTTTCCTTATGATGTGTGTTTCTTTTATAATTGAAAATTAGGGTAAACGGAAGCCTAAGTCGCACATAAGTCAGACTAGGAAACTGCAGATTGCAATTCTACAGTTATCCCGGGCGAAATTGTTCCAGGATTGCTACATGAACGGCTACAACAATGCTTGCTACAGCAACGGCTACAACAACTGCACTATTCTAGATTTGTTTCAACTCTTTTGTAGCCATGTTCTTTCTTTATTTTTGCAAGCCTATTGTATAACATTCCTTCCATGAATTATAAGAAACACATAATTTACTCTCTAAGTATTATTGATTTAAGTCTAAAAGTGCCATGATAACTCTCATTTCATAGAGTTATCACCATACAATCCTTCATAAGTTTTAATTTTATTTAAAACTTTTACAACTGTTAAATTTGTATTACGTTCACAGCTGTTTCTTAATTAATGGTTATGCTTTTGGCTTTTGTAGCTACCATTGGGTATTAGCTGTGTTTGATGTGGTGAAAAAGGAAGTATTTTATGTGGATCCTATGCAATCCAGACCTGAAACTGATTTAGAACAACTCCTTAAAATGTATGTATGCTAATCTATTTCCTGCAATTAATAGTTTAAGTTTCTTCAATATGATTAAGAGATAACAATATAGTTTTGTTTCCAGCGCCATGACACTCTTCACATCAGAGGATAGTAAAGAAAAATGAAATTATAATACCAAGATGAGAATTGTGAAGGTAAAAAGAAAAAAAAAAGTATTTTTATACCCTATTGATTACGTACCTTAACTAAAATGGATGGGTTTTGTAAGAAAAATTTTCATCTTTTTTTTTTCATGAACAGGCTCTGAAACAAAATATCTCAAAATTAGAGTGTGGCTATTTTGTGTTAAGGTACGTGAAGGAAATAATAACATATGTTAGTTTGTTAACCAACAATGTAAGTTGATTATGAGATATGTTAACATTCTTTTATTTCCTACATGTGACATTATTTTTAAAGTTTGACAATATTATTTCTTATGATTAACAGTTTAATGGAAAGAAATCATACACTTAGGATGAATTAGATGAGGTTCGTTTGGAGTGGGCTAACCATTTTTCTGAAATTCTCATTGCGTCAGCAAAATGGTTAGTATTGAGTATGAAATTTGTAACAAAATGGTTAGCTGTTACAAATTGTTGAAATTGAATTTGTAGTATCAAATTATAATGGTTGCTGTTAAGGATTGTACCGTAGATGCTATGCATTTCATTGGGTATTTTGATTGATTTTGTATAGAATGGTTTGCTGGGTTTGGGTTGGATTATTGCTGAATATATGGTTGGAAGTGCTGTTGAAAGATGGTGGGTTGCTGGATATATGGCTGGAAGTGCTGTTGGAAGATGGTGGGTTGCTGGATATGGTTGGAGTATTGCTACCGTGGTTGAAATTGGAATGTTGACAAACATGGCTTTGTGACTGGAGTTAAGAGTGCTAGAACTCCTGAAAGTCTTGCATTATTCTTTGCAGGTTTTGTTGAGAAACTTGGCTTGATGGTTGGAATTTTAGTTGCTTTTGTTGTAAAACAGATAAGTATGAAGTAAATAGGATGTTGAGTGGTTTTTGGTCCCTCTTTATGTGATTATTCACTCAAATTTGACTTGTAAAAATAAGATTTCATAATGTTGATGATAATTTTAATTTTAATCAGCATGATTAAATATTGAATTTTTTGGATTGCTTGGCATGATGTTGACGTGCACCAATTGTGAACAATAATAGCATGGCTGGAATTGGAATGTTAATTGTTTTCAGGTTTTTTAAATAGTATTCATTTTATTAATAAACAGGTATTTATAGACAAATTGTAATTATAAAATTTAATTATAAAAAATTATTATTTTATGACGGAAAATATCCGTCACAAATACTATCATAAATAATTTCCTGCGAAATTGAATAATAAATTAACAAATGATAATCGAATTTCCCGCCAAAATTTTTAAAAATGGTGCTAAAATTTAAATTATTTTTAATTTAAATTATTTTTTCACATAAAAATATTGTGTGATAGATGTATGACAGTAAAAAACCATCATAAATTCATGACGGATAAAGTTCCGTCATGAATTAATGACAGTGACATAGATGACAGAAGAATTGTCTATCATGCACCCCCTTTATGACAGTTATTTCCCGTCATCTATTGCTTGTTTTGTTGTAGTGAAAGTTAACCATGATTAGAGATGGCTCAAAGCAGACAAGATAACTCACAATAAGCACACTTCATTGGTGGGCTAGTATGTGGCCAATGGGCCATCAGTAGCACGCGTGGGCTAATATATATAAAATTCAAATAAAGAAAAAATTTAGGTCAAAATGAAGTACTTTAAGTACCTCATTATTACTTCTAAAAAAAAAAAAGTACCTCATTATTAAACTTATATGAAGCCAATTTTTATTGACACACAAAACAATCATATGCATCACAAATATATAGGTAATGAAAGCCAGGGGGGGTGCTACATTTTGAATGTGGGATTCTTCACCAAAGTGGTGAGCCATCATTTCACAACACTTCCCCTTGAATTACTACTTTATTAAACTTTATTTCCTAAAGTGATTAATATTGCCTCGTTAAAACCTTGCTAGTAAAACCTAATGGAACAAAACATAATAGAAGAAAAACGAGTATAGTGCATATTTTTCTAACATAGCTGCAGAAACTCTTATTTCAAAATATGCTCTCCTTGATGAAATATATTCTCAAAGGTCATATATAAATTTGATAATTTGGTAAGTCGATGCAAGCCAATATTTTGGACTAACTTCTCAAATTCTGATGTGAGTAAAGATTTAACAAAAAGATTAGTAAAAGTATTAGTGGAGCATAATTGCTTGACATAATTTTTTTGTCTTGTTGTACCTCATGAGTACAAAAAACCTTTGGTGAAATATATTTAGTTCTATCTCCTTTGTTGTATCCTCCTCTAATTTGAGCAAGACATGCAATATTGTTTTCATATATAATTGTTGGAATATCTATTACGGAAGCCAAATTGCTTGTGATTTGAATATAATGCATAATAGACTGCAACCAAACACACTCTCTGCTTGCTTCATGTAATGCAAGGATCTCCAAATGATTAGAGCAGGTGACGATGAAAGTCTACTTAGTAGATAGCCACAAAATTGCCATGCCATTGTAAGTGAAAATATGTCCTATTTGTGACAACCTTTGTAGGGAGCAGAGAGGTAGCTTGCATCTGTATAACCAATAAAAACAAGAATTTTCTATTGGCTCACTTAAAAAAATAACCTCACATCCGTTGTTCTGCGAAGATATCAGAAGATATATTTAATGCCATTCTAATATCGTTATGTTGGTGCTAAGTTGAATCTCGCCAACAAGTTCGTAGGAATGCAATCTCGGGTCTGGAGCATTGAGCTAGGTAAAATAAAGCACCGATTGCATTTAAATATGATACTTCAAAATCAAATATCTCTTCATCATTCTTCTTGTGACGGAATAGATCATTTTTAGGATCAAGAGACTAAACAACCATATGAGTGCTTAACAGATGAGCATCATCCATATTGGAACACTAAGATTTTTTCAACATAAGTAGATTGATAGATAAGCATTCTGTTTGTTTTATGCTCGATCTACAAGCTAAGATAATATTTTGCTTTCCTAAATCTTTCATTTTAAATTCTCTCTTTATATATTCAATAGCTTTTAGAAGCTTCTCAAGAGTTCTAATTAAGTTCATATCATTAACATAAACTGTTATAATTGTAAATCCAGATTTAGATTTTCTAATGAATACATAAGGGCAAATATGATTGGTTTTATATAATTCATTAATCAAATATTCACTCAAATGATTGTGCCATATGTTTCCTGAAAATTTCAATCTGAACACTTATTATTATCCTTTGATTTATATGCTAAAAGTATTTTGAATCTTTCAGGGATTTTCATGTAAATATTAGTGTCAAGTGATTCATACAGATACACAGTCACTACATCCATGAGATGCATGTCAAGTCTTTCAAAGATTGCTAAATTGATTAGAAATCAAAATGTAATAGTACCCATAGTAGAGAATATGTTTCCTCAAAATCAATACTAGGTCTTTGTGAGAAACCTTATATAGCTAGTTGCACTTTGTATCTAGTGATTTCATTCTCACAAATACCCATTTGTATCCTGCGGGTTTGACATCTTTAAGGATCTAGACTACAGATCCAAAACTTCACAATTATCTAGAGAAGTCAATTCTGCTTAAATTGTTCCTTTTTATTAAGGCTAATCATGTCTTTAACTACATTCATTGAGAGTTCGAGGCTCAAAATCATTTGTAATTTCAATAGCTACTATGAAATAAAAATACATTGTCGATGTTTATTTCATTACGATCCTATTTTTCACTTGTATAAATATAATTGCAAGACTTTTCCTCATTTTTGTGTTTTTGTACTTTTTTTAGAGTTATTGTCCCTTCAGGGACTTGTGTCTCTTCAAGGACCATCAATTCATTTGGAACTAGTGATTCAGATAGTGTTAGATGGGAAGGTCGCTCATGGTGGGCCACCCCGACTCGATCCGCACATGGTAAGCAGTTACCATATGCGATTATGGGGAGTTCAAATAAGTTGATTTAAAATTAACTTCCCACGTTAGTTTCCATGAAGTAACCAACTCTCTAAAAAAATAGAATGCAGAGAAAAAGTGATAAGTAATAATCTTCATCTTTTTATCTTCTTCGTGAAGATAAAATAAAAACATTGAACAACTCATTAGAAAGAGGGCATTTATACTATGATTAGAGGAGGATTTTCTTATTCGAGAAGAAATGTATTTCTAGAATCCTTATTTTTCCTTCATTGGTAACAAAACCTGCTTTTGTGTTGGATTCATGTGAATGGTTGAGTTTATTTCATGAAAATACATGAATTTTATGTGTTAATTATTTTTTCATGAAATATATAATCTGGTGGCTATTTAATTTATATTATGGAATGCTAAAATCACTATAAAAAAATTCTAGAATTGAAAGATATAAAAATGACATAGGGTTTAATTTATATGAACCCTAATAAAACATGAAACTTGAAATTTTATTTGATCATATCTTTTAATCTAGGCAATCTAGCATTGTGAATTATATATAATTGGAAAGATCTTTTCGAGAGCTTTCCAACAATATGTGATTTTTAAAAACGAACTTAAAACGAGAAAGCATGGCCAAAATACGGATCTGGTCGCATTAGGGTTACAAAAATTCAGAAACCCTAATTACGAAGAAGATTATGAACAATACCAGAATAGGTTTTTTGATGATTCCAGCTTATTTTGACCTTCGATTGAAAATCTAAAGCCACCATTAGAATCAGTATGAAAAATCAAGTCGAAATATGCCGGACCTGACGTCATCGGAGTTGAAAAGGGTGTCGCATGGGTCCCACTCTTCGACTATGTGTGTGGGGAGTGCATGATACTGTAGCACAGTAGTGCGCACTGTAGCATACTGTAACGTGCGTGAAACACACATGCCTGACTATGCGTGTAGGATAAAGTGGGCAAATTAATATTTTCCATGTATCTTGTTATCTAAGACTTCAATTTCGGCGTCGTTTGCACCGTTTGATCTGAAATTTAATTACCTATTTATTTTTAACATAAAATAAAAGTTTTTAATTTTTTAATTTTGAAATGAAATTCAGATCATATATATATATATATATATAAGCATTATAAATTAATAAATATTTCGCTCTAGTGGAAGCTCGAAAATATTTTTTTATGGAAATTGACTTAAATTTGATTATATCTCGTGTTTAGTCATTTGTTGACAATCACTGCTATGAATTTTATGTTATTTGTCCTAGATGCCTCCCATTAGAAAATTATGGACTGGGGAAGAGGGATTAGTGACAAATTGAGCTTAGGTTTCACTTATGGATCTAATTGAGACTAATAATAACTTATGTCATGAAGAACTTGCAAAGAAAATGGAGAATTATAAGATGGGTCTGATCGTTCTATATACATGAACATATAAGACATATATGGCGTTTTTATCTGCTTAATGTACATAAAATTGTATACTAAGTATGCAAACTGGGATTATTATCAACGGGTCTTTATAGATTCCTTACCTGGTGATGATAATACGCTTGATTTTAAGGTTCGCATGTTAGAGAGATCGAGAATCCCTCGAACGCATATTATATGTTGAGGTGTGAAATTGAGCTAATGGAGGAGCGTAGTTAAAAATGAGGCGAACCTCAGTACTTAACATTCACACAAGCCTTCGAAATAGAAGACAAACTAGTCGCCTTGGTAGAGGGCAGAAATTATGGTATGAGAAAATCATAAACAAAATCATCAAGAATGAACAATTATTTGTATATGGAAATAGACTCGAGTACAAGTTGGATGAAAGAGTCACAAGCAACAAAGAATATTTTAAGAACATGTAGAAGAGTCTATATATTAGTTTAATTATCTTTGGTCATTTCTTTCATTTGTGAATTTTTATTCACTTTGTTGATTGAACAATATATTGCTACATTTTTTTAATTTAAATTCTACATTAGTTGTTGCTCAACTCAACATATGTTTTTACGATATCTCATGAATTTTTCTATTGAGTGACAGTTCTGATCAAATTGAATTTGATGAATTCTTGATTAGAACTAATAATTATGCGCATTAAAATCGAATTAATGATTAATATAATAAAGGGAATTGAATGATGATTGGAAGCTTCGACGACCTTTTGATTTTATTCTTGATATTAGTTTCTCATGTTTTTCGGTTTACGTTTGTGGAAAAATTAATTGTTTGTGTGTAATTATTAGATGCCTTTATTGATTATATTTTCAATTATTTCTGTGTTAAAAGAAAACTAAAATGGCATCTGCATTTAAGAACATTGTAGTTGAGTTGAATAAGGGTAAGAAGCTGAATGGTGACAATTATGATATTTGGCACCATAAGATTCAATACATCCTTGAAGAGCAAGAGACTCTAGAAGCTCTCAACAGCTAAGCCTGAGCATGACACTATTGCTTAACATAGGAAGGATCTGGAGGTTTACCAAGTCTGAAAAAAGAAGAATAACAACGCGCGCATAACAATGTTAAGCAACATGCAAGATGACCTTATGTGTGAGTTTGAGAAGTATGAGACTGCTCAAGAATGTGACTCGCTCTAAAACATAAGTTCTGTGGCACTTCGACCACTAAGCTAAAAAGGCTTACGATCAAGTTTGATTCTTATCGGAAGCACCAAAATCATACTATAATGCAGTATCTGAGGGAGATTTAAAACATGATTCACGAACTTAAGACTGTTGTACATATTCTGACTGATGAACAACAAGTCCAGACAATATAGATCTAATTCCTAGGAACACATAAAGGTGAATAAGACCCACAATGAAAGCATAAGAACTTTTAATGATATAAAATATCACCTAGAACTGGAAGGAGAATGCTTTGAGGCAGATAAGCTTTCTAATCATGATTATATGGCCGAGTCAAGTTCGCGCAAAGCTTTAGGCTTCGAGCACAAAAAAGGTCATAAGTATAACTAGAAGGTTGAGCGATTTTATCTTAATCAAAAGAAGCCAAATGCTAAGAAACACCCAAGGGATAAGCGTGTTGGTAAGAAAAAAGACAAATCTGAGATGAAATGCTACAATTATAACAAGCTGGGTCACTTCGCTCGTGAGTACATTGAGCAAAAAAAGATAAGACCTAACTCGACGTTATTAAATTATGCGTTATTTACGAGTTCTATACTCTTAACTGATTCTCATCCTATGTGGACTGTGGACTTAAGAGCAACATACCATATATCTCGTGATTGAGATACATTTGTAGAGTATCGTCGAATTAGTCAAGGGACTAAATGCATATATAAGGGCATTAACTCCAAAGTTGAAACAAAAGGAATAGGCACCTACAAATTGACTTTGCGTGGTGGACGTATTCTTTTCTTACATGATGTCCTATATGCACCGAAGATTCGTCGAAACTTGGTTCAAGTTCATGTTCTTCTTGAATTAGATATAATTTAAACTTTCTTGGTGTTTGTTTGGAGATTTTTCTAAATTCAATCCTTATTGGAACTGAGCATTTGGTTAATGGTTTCATTGTATTAGATACAATGCTTGATAGTTCAAGTTATAATAATAGTTTTTTCATATGTTACTTCTTCAAGTAATAATGAGATAGATTATATTACTTGACATGCTAGATTAGGTCACATAGGGTAAGAAAGATGCATAAACTTGTGAGAGAGGGCATGTTGGGTCCACTCACCAAGGTTGAATTGCCTATATATGAAAATTGTCTAGCTGAAAAAATAACTAGAACACCATTTGCTAAAGGAATTAGAGTTAAAAAAATCATTGCAATTAATCCATTCCGACATTTGTGGTCCAATGAATGTAAGGGCTAAACATGGAGCCTTATAGTTTATCACATTCATTAATGATTATTCATGTTTTGGTCATGTCTACTTGATTTCTCACATATCAAAAGCATTAGATTGCTTTAAGTTATATCCAAACATGGTAGAGAATCAACAAGACAGTAATGTTAAAATCTTAAGGACTGATTGAGGACAAATACATTTTGGGACAATTCAAGGAGTTGTGTAATAAGAAAAGAATAAATAGACAATTGACTATTCTTGGAACTCCGCAACAAAATGGTTTGGCAGAAAGAAGGAATAGAACTTTGTTGGAAATTGTTAAGTTAATGATGGCGCAATCAAATCTTCCAATATCATATTGGGGAGATGTTTTGTTAACTATTGCCTATATACTTAACCGAGTTCCTTTAAAATCCATCAGTTCCACTTCATATGAGTTATGGACAGGTAGGAAACCTGGCCTATCTCATCTGTAACTTTAAGGGTCTGCGACATATGTTCATAACTCCACCCATAAGTTTGGGAAATTGTGAGCTAATCAGGGTTCAAGATATATGATAATCTAAGATAAGTTAAAACTTGCATAAATCCCCAAATGACATTGAAGTCCCATCTTTGTGTGCTAAAAGGATGATATAAGAACTTATATAGCACAACCAAAAGTGGATAGATGGGAGATGTTAGGTTGTTGACCAAGTACAAGCTGTGATAGATAGTATTAATGATAAGTAGTGGGTCCAAGATGAACTAACGTCATATTATGTAAAATAGCAAATCCTATGCAGATATTGGTAATTTTGTATGCATAAATAAGTTATTTACAATTACCAGCATTATTTAGATGTATGGTCTTGATTAGATAATCTAAAAATTGTGTCCTTAATCTTATAATTTGAGCAAGCAATCTTGAAAATGCAACATTGTGTGTGGACAATGAACAAACATGTGACCACCGTGCATATACATCAATCAAAATTATAAACAATGAAATAGTCCACTTAGTGGATAAATTAGTCCACATATATTTCATTAAACTATTTGTAAAAATGATGGTGATTCATGACCAACCTTAGAAGAGGATGGTCTAACTACAAATATTCTTTGTAAGCAAGCAATACAAATAATCTGATTAGACAATAGAATTTTCTAGTTCTTTAATGGATGTCTATAAGAATTTTGGATAATTCTACACATCTTATAGTTCCTAGAAGTCCAAGACAATCATGCCACAACGTAAATATTTTTTGGATTTGTGAACTTCTAGTTAATCACTGCATAACTTTCAATTTCATTTATGATTCTATAATGCAATTTTGATGAGAATGCTTAGAGCTTTTTTAATATATATTTCTTTGATGAGACATTTTTAGTAATATATAGATATTCCACATAATTTTTATTTAAAGTCTCAATATCATGTCCATTTTAGTGGATATCTTTAAAGCTCAACAAATTTCTTAAGGATCTTGTTGAACGTAAAGCATTTTAGATTATTAGTCTTGTTCTACTTACTACAAGAGTATCGCTCTTCCGGAGCCTTCTATTAGATCTGCAAGACCAAATATAGTATTTACTTTTCCTTCAAATAATTTTATTTTCTAGAAATATTTTTCTATTTTGAAGAATAATGTGTGTAGTTGCATTGTCAAACAAGTAAATATCCCCAGCTTTCATTTCCAAATTAGATAATCTATTTCTAAAATCTAAAATTGTGTATTAAATAGAATTCATGTTAAATATCAGGATTAGATATGAACATTAAATACATATGATGAAACAACAAAACAAAATATTAAAGTTAACATATTAGTAATTTAATAATTACAGCATAACAACAAGAGTTAAGTCAGTATAGACATTTCCACCACCAATTAAGTGATAAATTTTCCTTTCTATGGGGAGAAGGTTTCTTGCTGCTCTCCATATAAAGATTTTGTTTTTTTTAGGCAAAGCCATGGTTCAAATTATAGACCATTGAGTGGCTTTCTAGTTTGAGCAACTTAGGGTTTCCTGACACTTTATCTTCAAGGCAACTTGATATCCACTTTTAATAGCATAATGCCAAAGTATCTGGTCCTCCATTGGTTTACTAGGGAGAGGGATTCTTGTGATCATATATGCATCTTCCTTTGTAAAATGTTGGTAAATCAGCCTTTTATTCCATCCATTATCATCATCAATCAGCTTTGAAATAGTAGCATCAATTGACAATGATGGAGGAGAAACTAGTTTAAAGGATTTGGCCTTGGTATTTAGTTTCCTTTATAAATTTTTACTTGTTCACTATTCCTGATCTTCCATCAAATCCCCTTATGAATTATAAATTTTTAGTTGTTCACCATTCTTGATCTTTGCCAAACAAAAGATGGTTTGAATCCCAATTTTGCATTTAGAAATTGACAGTTCTTGAAATATCTTGCCTACATCTCCCTGGCCACTAATGAATCAAGTTACTCTAGTATTCTCCACATTTTTTAGCTTCCAGTGCTTGATTAAAACTTGTAAAATCTCTAAATCCTAGCCTTCCCCTTTGCTTAGCTTGGCTTAATCATTCCCACTTTGCCCAGTGAATACTTCTTCTATCTTTATTATACTCCACTCGAATCTAGCAATTATTTGTTGAACGTCGTCACAAATACCCAAGGGAAGTTTAAAAACACTTATAGCATAGGTTGGAACAACCTAAGCCACTGCCTTAATAAGTATCTCGTTGCCCCCACTTGAGAATAACTTATGTTGCCAATAAGAAATTTTGTTTATCACATTTAGTTTGATATAATAGAAGAATCCCTTCTTGTGTTTAGAAACTATATTAAATTAGAAGATGTTCTTGATTACTGAAATGAGTCTCCTATTTATGTTGCCATTAAAGAACATTAATAATTTGTCGTACTTGAAAAGTTGTCCTAATGCAGTAGCATAGCAATAAAAAATTCTTTTAAGGTGATGACAATATTCTATTGAGGCTCTTGTAAGGATGAGACTATCATCAACAAACAAAAGGTGAGAGATATTGACATCATTACTAAATTTCATCCCGTGGATTAGTCCATTTCTTTCTGCCCGGCTCAACAAATTAGATAATGACTTTACAC
This sequence comes from Citrus trifoliata, assembly GCA_018350135.1. Taxonomy (NCBI): domain Eukaryota; kingdom Viridiplantae; phylum Streptophyta; class Magnoliopsida; order Sapindales; family Rutaceae; genus Citrus; species Citrus trifoliata. Next base: position 110,246 of record VKKW01000356.1, on the reverse strand, counting down.
ATAAAAAAAACAAATAAGAAGAAAGAGGGCAGCTGGTCGTAGCTCTCTCTGAGGATGAATTGCACCATTTGTTGTTCCATTGATAATAACCGAAAATGAAGATATTGTGATGCATCTCATAATCAAATTTACCTAGGATTGAGCAAATCCTAGTTTAAGCATTGTTTGTTTCAAGAATGACCATTTTGCTTTATCATAAGCTTTACTTATGTCAAGCTTTAGAGGCATAAAACCGTTTTTCTTCCCTTTGTTATGCCTAATCCTATGAAGACATTCATAACCTATAATGATAGTATCAGTTACGAATCTGTCCAGGATAAAGGCACTCTGATTTAGGGAAATTGTTTGGTGGGAGAATGTGTTTAAGCCTATTTGCTATTGTTAATGCAATAATCCTATAAATCACATTATATAAGCTTATCCCTAAATTCAGTCACCTTTCTAGGTTTTCTAACCTTTAGTATTAAGGTAATATGAGTATGATTGAGACAAGTTATTTTACTTTGCTTATTTAGAATATGAAGGCATGTGTTTACCAATTTACAATGCTTTTGGCAAAAAGTAGTTGGAAAGCCATAAAGTCCTAGTACTTTGGTGGGGCAAATTTGTGATTGCACTTCAAGGATCTCATTATTGTTAAGGGTTGTTGCAGTTGTTCATTCATCTCTTCGGTAACTTTTGAAACTCTTTCCTCTAATACTGCTTCCACCTGATCTTGGGTTGGTCTGGATGTTGTGAATAAGTTGGCAAAATAATCATAAAACTCTTTTTTCACCTCCTCTTCATTTTCTGTTATATTGCCTTAGTTATCTTCAATACCTCAAATCTTGTTTTTCTTTTTCTAAGATGAGGCTTTTTCATGAAAGTACTTAGTGCTTTTATCACTTTCCTTTAACTAATCTGCTTGAGATCTTTGATTCTAGTAGATTTATTCATCAATCAAAATATTGTGATTTGTCTTTTAACACTCTTAATCTCCTCACCATTGGTATACTGGATGTCACTGTATTTTAGCTCTTTCAAATTATCCACCAGCTTTTCCAATTTCTTTTGTCTCCCTCTAAACTCATTTTGCTCCAGGTTTCAACTGAGCTATTGAAGACTTAGTTGTTTGTTTGAACAGCTCGATAGGGTTAGGATTCTTCCAATTATCATGTCGACTCCACTCATTTCTAATTATGTCTTTATAAGCCTCATAGGTGCTCCACATGTCTTCATAATGAGCTCTTAAAACACTTATTCTCCTATGACTTAATCCCCTACTTTAATCTTTCACCTCCATTAACACAAGGTAATAGTCTGAGGTCTATGTCTAGATTTGTGGCAACATAATCATTATATTTATCTCTATGATCTTAATTATATAGAAACCTATATAATCTCTCTTCTACAAAATAAGGCCTGAAGCCTTTACAACCCAAATCAACCAAATTACAATCTTGCAGAGCCTCTCTAAACTTACATATCATATTTAGATTTCTATCATTGCTATATATTCTCTCATTTAATGTTAAACTTCATTGAAGTCACCAAAGCACAGCCAAAGGGTATCAAACAAACCTGTTAATCGCCTCTACAAAGTGCATGTTTACTTTTGTTGCCCTGTTTTAAGATGTCCATAGATCCCTATGCATTTTATCTAGCTACCTTTTTCATTCTGTACTTGGGCATCATTATAGTGACTATTGAATGACGTGATCTGCACTTTTGATATCATTATTCCAAAGTATTGCCAATCCACCTCCCTTACCATTTTTATTAACTACAAAACAACTTTCAAACTTCAGCTTCCTGCTTACATCTAACACCTACATAGACGTTAATTTTGTCTCATATACAAACAAAAATTGAGGCATATGTCGTAGAAGAATATTTTTATAGAGCTAAGAATGTCCGGGAATTCTCCAAGCCCTGAATATTCCAGCTAAGAATTTTCATGGTGTCGGTGGGGCTGGCCACCAACCTTCATCGATATATTTTGACTATTGCAATTGACATCTCCATATCCTCTACTAACAATGATTCCCAATTCAGCTTGAGTTTTACTGAAGGTGAGTGATGCTGAAATTGTTTCTGTGTTAGCTTAAGAGGGCTAGCCCACTTGATTAATTTTAGTTTGGGCTTGAACCGTTTTGCTCATGATGAAGCCTTTTAGATAGATATGACCCTTGTATATTTACCATATTTTCACTTTATGCAGGAGTTTAACGTTTGTAATTTGCCTATTGTTCTTTAAGTGAGTTACATCTAGTTCATTATTTACTCTTTCTTCTTCTACTCCACTATCATAGGCCTTGCTCTCATTATTTAAGCCCATACTAGCTAAGTCTCTATCTGTGATTATGATTTTTCTTTCGCCCTTTACTATTCAACTTTCTAGGGTTTTTTAATTGAAAGCTACCAAAGATTGCATATTGCAGCCCGTTAGTTGCTTTCTCGATTCTTGTAAGTTAAGCATTAATTGAGCTTCACCAATTTTCTTTACATTGTTTCCTTGGGTGACTGTCATGTGTGTATCTTTTTCATGAGCTTGGACCTGATCTACTTACAGTATCTCTGTTCCATTGAAGTTGTTGTTGTTGTTGAAGAGAAGAGTTGCCACTGTGATCTTGGTACTTGGTCTTTGTCGGCTGGTTAGCTATTTGTTTGCCCTCTTTCTCTGTTTTCTTTTGATTTCCCAAACAAATAGATTGCCTCCACCTATACCCCATAAGCAAGTTTATCCTTCGCCTGCCTTTATATTTACCATATTCCTCATATGTATGCCTAATATGCCCACAACACAAGTAAAATAATGGTAGCCTTTTATAAACCACTAGAATTGAAATATCATTTTTAACTTCTTACTATAGATAAAACTTTTTTGCAGTGGTTGTGTAATATTGATTAAGATTCTTACTTTGGCATATTGACCAATGCACTTTCTTTCTTCATCAGCATCAACTTCTTGTATTGTACCAACTACTTTTCCCAAATCTCTAATTGTGTCTTGTTCTATACATCCAATTGGAATATTATGGAATTGTACCCAAATGCCTGTATGGGTGAATGAATGCTTTATTATCTCTTTGATGTCACTTGGTTCTTTGAGAACTATCAAAGCTCTTTCAAAGTGCCACGGTCCTCTTGATAGAACTCTTCTCTTGTCAGATTCAAAGGCAAATTTGAACATGAACATCTTAGTCCCCAAGCTTTCAATTTTAACCTCTTCTACTATTCCCCATACTTGTTGCAAGGCTGATTTAAGACCCTCTTTGTTAACCCCTCTTAGATGAAAAACTTTGCCTAAAAGACATTCAACAACTAGCTTTCTCTCTTTATCTTTCATGATATCACTTCTAACCACTCTACTCTTCTTTTCTTCTTCTAGTATGATTGCTTTACACTTACAATTAGTTCTTCTGTGTCCATGAGTCACTAGTATTAAAGGCTACTGTAAGAACTCTTTGATCACCTACCACTCACTCTGTAATTAAAACTCACCAACTCAACTAAAGCAACTTGATCAAAAAAGATACCCAATTAATAAGTGGCACATATCCATGTGGACTACTATCTTTTCATTTTAGGTTCTTTTTCAAAGAGTGACTACTTAGACCTATGGAGGAGGAAAATATTAGCACAACTCTTTTGTCAGATTTATGGGAGAGTCATATAGAGACTATCTTTCATCCTTTAATGGATTGTAAGTCAACTCGTGAAATTTGGACAAACACTCAGTTTGCAGTAGAGATTAGAATTATTACAGATCAAGACATCTTCAGCATATTGCATTGATTGGTAAGAATAATGGGTAAGTTTGATACTGAATAGGAGATGGCTCTATTTTGGGCAACTTGGAGTGCATGGCACCATCTTCTATTCAAAGGGAAGAAAGAAGATTTGTGTACATAGCTGCCAAAGCTAAAACAGTGGTGGAATCTTTCAAATGTATCCAAGTACCAACCCTAACCGTCAAGTCTTGTCAGAATGGGAGACATAAAGATGTTGGGGCCTTTCTCTAACAAATTAGTTTAAAGTAAATGTGGATGCTGCCATTAATTTAGAGGAAGATTATGCAGGGTTGGGGTTGTTATAAGGGACAACAATAAAAATTTTGCAATAGCTATAATGAAGGTTACTAAGCTCTAAAATGATGTAGCTTTTACAAAAGCTGAAGTTGTGAATTAAGGAGTGAACATAGCAGCTTGTGCAGGATTGTCCACTGCCATCATTGAATCAGGTTTTCAAGATGCAATTGATTTTGTTAACCACATAAAGAGTAATAGAACTGAGATCTATTGGATTATTTCATACGTGCAAAGTAAAATGAAGGATTTTAATGCTATTGAAGTCCAACATACACCAAAATCTCGTAATACCATTACTTATTCTTTAGCTAGCTTAGCTTTAGAAAAGTGTGAAACTATTGTTTGGATAGGCTCATATCCATAAAAAGTTGTGTATTTGTTCAACTTTGAATGAATAAAGTTTATTATTCCTTTTAAAAAAAGTGATCAATTTTCCCTTCTTCTTGAAGAAATCTAAGATATCAAGATGAGTCAAATCAATAGAATTTGAATTATCAATTAAATCAGTCTAAATTTTTCTTTTCCCTTTCTTGGATGATTGGTAGAGATTTATTAAATGTTTATTTGTACTATAGCACACAACCAATATCATTTTTCCTCCGCATTGATAATAAATTTGTTCATCATTATATGTAGCATTTTTCTTTTTTATCATTTTCTTTATTATGTCTATCACAGACATTCCATTTTTTGTGGCGTCTATTTATGTTGTTCCACTATCCTAAGTGCTTGTGACCACCATAAGGGTAATAACTATAACCTCTCTTCCCTCTTTGATTATGTCCACTATTGGTTATGTAATTCATAATTTTTCATTATGAATTACAACAATTAATAGAGATGTTATTATTTTATTCAACAACTAATAGAGATGTTATCAACTGAGAGCATTTACTGTATCAACACTCTCAATATTGTTTTTGTAGGACAACATCTTGCATGAAAAGTAAAGAGAGTATTTTCATGCATATTTTTATCATCAATTTTTTCATCACACAATATCAATTCTAAGGTAATGCAGAATGTAGTAGAGTTATAATAAAAAACTCTTGCGTACTCTTGTAATCTCGATTTAGCCACTCATGTTTAGCTTTTGGAAGGAAAATATCCCTATGATGGTCAAATCTGTCTTTGAGGTTATTCCATAAAGTTAATGAATCTCCACAATTAGATATTGGGTTTTTAGGCTCTTATATAAATAATGGTGAAGGAAAATCATCACTTTTGATTTTTTTTCGGCAATGATGTTTTGTTTCTTTTTACTATAGTGCCTTTCAGGCCTATAGGTTGTAGGTGCATTTTTGCAACCAATTCCCATGAAAGGTCATTTCTTCTAAAAACTTCAAGAGTGGGGATTCTAGATTTGTGACATTTGTCATTTTTCAAAATTCCTCATGTTAACAATTATAAGAAAAAAAGGTATCACAATATAAATATAAAACAAAAATTATGAAATATGTAGAAACTTCATGCACGTATTTAGAACTTCAGGGTCTAACTTTTAAAATCATAACTTAGAACTTTAGGTTCTCACCATCTCATTTGTGTTGTAAACTTTAGGTTACAATAATAATATTCAAAGATAAATATACGTAAGAACAAATCTTAATTTATTAAAATAACTTGATAGGCAGTTAAACCAGTCATATAAGTGTTGTGCAAATTTTATTGAACTCGCAAGTGTATGAATCTACTGTAGAATAGATTAATGGTGATGAGTGTCGATCCCACGAGGAGGTGGATTTTAATTATGTGTAGAATTAATTTTCTATGTGGGTGGTTAGATTTGTGGTGAAATTGATTTGGACTATTCTAAAATTTAAATTAGAATAGCGAGAATGAATTACAGCGAAATCTATTGAAATGAAGTGCTTTGGTATCTGGATCTGCACCAACATGGATCATAGGCTAAATATTCCTTATTATTGTCAATTAAATCGTGAGAGGAGTTTCTACTCCTTATAAACCACACTCTAATTAATATGGTGCTAAGGGCTTATCGTGCCAAATACTAATAACCTTGTACTAGAGAGCCGGTTAAACTAATGCGGTATCTAGATAAGATTATTACTATTTGTCGACGAAAAATCAAAACATTCACAATAATTAGAGGGGAAGAGAAAGTAAATTTACCAAATAAAGCCCATGGTATTTTTCGACAAAAAATCAAAACATCCACAATAATTAGAGGGAAAGAGAAAGTAAATTTACCAAATAAAGTTCATGGCACATGTTGAGACTTCACCTTCAACCCAAACTTGAAAGAAAGTTAGCTACTCATAATTGAACTAGGGGTAAAATGAGAATTTATTAAAATATATAGAAAATATAAAGATACATAAAATGGAGCTCAAAAATGAATTCAGTGATGCCCAATTAGGGGGGAGCCTTTTTTTTTTATAGATACATTGAGTAAATCATGGTCATCGGGTTAAAAATAATTTGGATGCTTAGGATTGTGACACGTGTCAACAATACCCGGTTTGACCACGCAGTTTGAATAGTGACATGGTTTGGTTGTAAATAATTCTGTGCATATGCATGTCCCGTACGCACGATTTTTGGTCCACTAACATGCTGTCGCGTCACCAATCAACAGTATATAAGCATTTTAATCCAATAGAATCATGTCACTTCATCAGTCAATGCTACATCATCATTTCATATATGTGAACAGTGTCATGAACAGTAACATGGACAGTACCGTACATGTGAATAGTATCGTACATGTGAACAATGTCATTTTTCCTTTTATACTTCTCTTAAGGTTTTCGACATTCCTGAGCTCAAAAGTGACGTCCGTTTTGTTGTCTGATATCTCATTCATTGTGAAATGACCATGATACCCCTAAAATACATAAAATACTTAATTATAATACAACACAGATAATTAAATCACAAGAGACTTAAATACATAAAAGTATGGATGTTAGTGAGACTTGAAGTGTAAAATGACAATTTTCTCCTTTATAAATATACACTTTCTAAAACTCAACAATAAGAAAATAAATTAAACAAGTTATATTAACAGAATAATAACAAAATATGTGGTATTATAGAGCCAAAAATATATATACTAAAATTGTTATAAATAATTAAATTAACAACATAATAAACTAACAACATAAAAGTATAATAATATTAAAAGATAAAAGTTATAAGCATAAATAAATGAAAGTAGTAAAAATTAAATTTGCCACGTCAAATGAGCTGTTGTGCTGATAACGTGTTATAAATAAAGAAAAAATTTAGACTAAAACAAGTACTTCAGGTACCTTGTTATGAAACTTATAAGAAGCCAATTTTTACTGAAATCCAAAACAATCATATGTATTATATGTATGCAATGAAAGCTAGAAGAGTTGTGCTATATTTTCAATATGGATTGTTTACTAAAGTGGTGAGCCATTATTTCACAACAAACTACAAATAAACATAAATTTAAAATTTTACGATTTTACAAATAATTTAAAATTGAATCTTTTAATGTATTTTATTAAGTTAGGTTTTTTAAATTCATTTAAGTCTTAGTTTAAAAAAATATATAATTGATTTAAGTTTATAATTTATCTAATGGATAAGGATTAACAAATAAAAATTTAAATGTCATGATTTTATAATAACCAATTATAGTAATCGATACTTCGTAGTTGTGAGTTAGGATTTGTTACAATTGATATTTCGTAGTTGTGAATTGTTGTAATTGGTATTTAGGGATAGTAATTTTTATTTTTTACTAATGATTACCATGGCCCGTGCTTATGTGGAATTAAATTTATTTATCATAGTATTTTAATTGGTTGTTCCAAAATTAGATAATATAGTGTAATGCTTTTGTTAATATAATGTTAATTGTTTTACTTTAATTTGAAACTTGTTAACCCTTAAAACAATTAACCATTATTATGTAATAATGATTATTATTCAAATTATTATAATTATTATTAAGTATTAACTAATATCGTAGGCTCTAAGTTAATTAAACTAACTAGTTAATAAGTAGTAACTTAGTATGACACGTTTACACTTTTAGATATTGACATTCTCTTACTAGGCATGAGTTTATGCTGGCCCTAAGTAAAAAATTTTAGGCACGGCATTTTATGGCCCATTGACATGGTGGACAATGTCATACCGGCCCATGAACGCTCTTATGCCAGCACAATCAATTGACATTCTCTAAATATATTGCTAAGTGCAGTACCCATTGATATGTTTTGTTAACTATAAATAGTTGTCACCTTTGTAATTAAATATATTCAGAAATTGAGAAATGAAACTTGGAAGCACGTGATGGCAATTAAAGCTCTTGCAAAGATTTGGTGGCGTTTGTTTTTTTGTCTAAAATTTGAATAGAGCTGAATTAGTCTAAATTCTGAATAGATCTGAATGTCTAAATCTGAATAATATGTTCATTTTTTCGTCTGAATCTCAGAAAATAACTATTAAGTTATTTTTTTTAACTTAAAAAGATGAAAATATGTACTTTTATATTTGTATCCTTATTAAATTTGAATGTCAAATAAATAATATATTAAATACCACAATATTTTAATATTTATAAGTAAACCTATATTCAAGTGAATATATAATTATTTTAAAATTTTAATATATAAAATACCATAAATTTCAAATTTTATCGTATATAATATAAGAAATAAAAAATAAGTATATTTTTATGTGGGGTAAATATTTATGGGTGAGTTTTGAGATAAACATGAAAAATAAATTATAAAGTAGGGATATTTTTTATATTAGTAAGTAATTGAGTTAATTCAGATTTTTTCATTAAATAAAAAGTCAAAAAAATTTACTTTTTTTATTAAGTCAAAATTATCTAAAAAGTCTCATTAAGTTATAAAAACAAACACTTCTAATTAACTTAATTAATTAAGTTAAGTCACTTTAAATTATTAAGTTAAAAAACAAACGCCACCTTTATCTCCATTTTCTTGGCTAATATTATTTTTGTCTTTAACTTTTTGTTATTTTTAAGATTTACTTTCATGTTTGGATACTTTCCAATTAATTCCACAACAGTTTGATATTAAACTTGATTTAGGTTCCATTGAGGATTTCGGTTGAAATATTATAAGTAGTTTATTTCATAAGTTTTGACAAAAATAATATTTGTGACAAATTTTAATTTTTAAAAATAGGTAAGTAATTTCTTTTTATAAGTAGCTTATTTAATAAGTCACTTTATTATAATTTTAATATTTCAATGAAAGGCAATTATTATCCCATTTGAGTTTGACATTAAAATTGTATTAGCTGTTTACTTCATAATTATCTCTATTTTGATAGAAACTTTTAAAAATAGATAAGGGGCTTCTTTTTATAAGTAGTTTATTAAATAAATTACCATACTTTTTTAATGTTCGTATTATAATCTTATTATTCAACAAAAAGATAATTATATCTTATTTCATTTCATAAACTTTAATATACTGTCACAATTATATTGCCGCCACAACTATTACATATTTTATCTAGTACCAAGATTTTGATAGAGTAAGTTCATATTTTTTGAATTTTACTTTTATTTTCTATCATAAAAATCAATAAGAATTGCATATCTTAAAATTTAATTGCAACCATGGTATTGCACAATATATAAAAAGGCATGTACAATATGATCTTCATGTTGACAACATTGAAAATGATCATAATTCAACATTTATTGAAGAAATAGAAAGAAACAACCGCACACAAGAAGAGTATTACAATACTATGGCTCTGGAAACACAAGAAATGAAAATTTTGAGAAATATTATTTGCAACAAGTTTAATGTGAATGTAATATATATTACTTTTTTTATGTATGTATTAGTATAAATTTTTATCATATTTTATATAATAGATTATAAAGTTCGTTAGATTTTATTTATGTTGCATTTACTTCTCGAATTAGAGAATCATTGACAGAGTTTGCTTTGTAAAATTGAGTTGGAAATCGAAATTGGAATCGGGGGACCCACCAGAATTTGAGAATGAGGAATGAGAGACTCATTCCCAAGGGAGTGGGTGAGAATGAGTCTCTCATTCGCATGATTGATCATTTTGCCTCTCCCTAAAATAAAAAATGCACATTTTGTCCTCATTTATAATTAATTAATATATTATTATAATTAATTAATATACTATCATAATAATTATTAATATAATTATCATAATTAATTAATATATTATTATTAATTAATATAATTATTACTATTAATTAAAATATTAGTACATTATTAACAACAATATATTAGTAATATAGTTTTGAATAAATAATCACAATAATTAATATATCATTATAATTAAATAAGTAATTTTATTATTAATAATTAATATATTTTTATAATAATGATTAAATAATTATTATAATTAATTAGTATATTATAATAAATAAATTAATAATTTTTAAAATAAATTAATATATCAATATATTATTGAAAATAATTATTAATAATAATAATCATTTTTGAATAAATAGTCACTATAATTAAAAAATAAAATAATAATTATGATACTAATTTATTAAGTATTTTTTAGTAATTTGTTATAATCTAATTCATTCCGATGCTAAGACAAAGTAAACATATTAATTGTAATCTAACTCATTCCGATTTTGATTCTTGAAGTTCAAATAAACAACTTATTCTAATTCTCATTCTTTGTTCCCATTTGAGCTCATTCTGATTCCGATTTAGTAAATGCAGCATTAGTTCAATTTTTTCACTTCACGTAATTTTACATGCTTTAAAATAAAAAAAAAGGCATGTCTAAACAATTTAATTAAACTTGTTGTAAAAAATAAAAGATAATTTAAACTTGTCTACTTTTTGTCATTAATAAAATTTACCAAATGCATATACTATCATTTTTCAAACTCACTATAATCGCAAACATATAGTTTACTTAACACCAAGTTATTTTTTTAATTAGTAGTTTATTTCATTCGCACAATAGAAGTGCCTTATTTTTTGAGCCACCACAATCCCAAACTGGCATCATGTCTTACTTTTCTATAAACCCTAATATACAAATAAAGGACAGTAGAACAACATATTTGTAATAAAATTTACAAAAAAATTATATTCTATTTAAAACTCACAATAGTCGCAACAACATAATTTATCAAACATCAAACTATTTTTTTAATTATCTTATTTCATTTACGCAACAAATATTTCACTAACCACTACAATTCCAAACTTACTTTTAGTTTGATTTTTGGACTTTTTTTGCTATAAGTTAGGGAACGATTTCACTTTCAATTGCTTTTGTTCTTGTTTTTTTAATAAACTATTTTAAACATCAAAATTATCATACGAAACCATACTGAACCAAATCAGTAAACTATTTGGTTTGGTAATTTAAACCAAATAAAGACCAAATATAAGCCAAACCAAGAATTCAGTTTGGTTCAAGGAAAAATCAAACCAAATGCTCACTCCTAGTCCAAGTGATTATAATTTCTACTCCGATTTTTCAATGCACAAGAACACTAGGAGATCGAGTTTAAAAATCCATCATGTATTTAATGCATATGAAGTTGAATGCAAGTCCATTTGATTGAAAATAAACGTAAATGATTTAAAATATCAACCTCCATTCATAAAAGTCGTTGCAATAACATGCCCTCAGGAGCCCTTGTTCAAGAATTTAAAATGATTTTATCTGATTAACCACCCAAATCCAATGCTTGAGAGCAGTAAGGACTGAAAAGTCAATTATTACAATCCAATTTCTGCAACCCTAAACAGATAATGCCTTATAGCATGAGAAAAATTAAAAAAATATGAATTAAATGAATATGTACCAACTTTAAATCTTATTTATTGCTCGATTAAAGCTCACGCGATTTCCCAAATTAGTTGCAATCTCTCAAAAGTGATAGGTAATGTGCTATATCTATCATGTGGAATCAAATCTTTGAAATCACATCCCAGCATCTACAGTTAAAAAGTGAATGAATGAAACCATAATATAAATAATGTACCAGTGTGTACCGATAATTGAAAGCATGATTAGACTTGGATCTTCACTATGGTGGCAACATACTGCCGCCAAATTATAAATTTCAAAATTGCTAATATAATTTATTATATTGACAAGAATCCTCTGGAGAAAATGTATACAGGTTATGATGAAAAACATCTCTGCAAGAAGCAGCATGGCATAAACTATCAAGTCTCAGAACAGCGCGATGCTGCCTTATCAATGACGTTAGCCTGCCTTATCAATGACGTTAGCCTGTAGAACAAGCAAAGCAACATATATACTTTTTACTATTGGCCAATCTCATTCATGCACAGTGTAAAGGTTTATTTTGTTTTCACTCCGCGATTCATCAAGTCATGATAATAGAGAAGAACACACATGGGTTGACCAAAAATGCAGAAAAAGCACCAGAAGATCATATTTCCCACCTGGCATTAGAAAATAAAAAATATTAATTGAATCAAACAACTATCTAACGAGAACCCATGACATGTACCTGATCAGAGTTGATGCAATTGAAGCACTAGAAGCTTTAACAGCAGAAATATTGTTCAGAAAGAAAGAATCATTTCCAATTTTCATTTAGATGACTTATTTTCACTCAGATTATTCTACTTCTGCTGTTCAAACTCTTTCCCAAGAATTATATATAGTGCTTAATTGTTGTGGCTCTCCTTCTAACAAAAAGTTCACCACTATCTTGCTCCCAACTATTTCAATTCAAGCCCTTTAGAAAATGAACTCCATCAAACTTATTGTGCATGACAATTCTAACAAAATTAATATTTAATGCTTCTCAATCCAGAAACAATAAAGTACCTAGTCAAAATTTTGGAAAAATGAACTTCATCAAGCTAACAAGACTAGATTTTATTTTCCATCCAAACAAACAGTCTCCTAGGTTCACCATTTATAAGCAGAAAAGAAGAGAAAGGACAAAAATTAGAAAAAAAAAAAAAAAAACATTTCAGTAGTTTTAATATTTTGGTTTTATAGGCTATCTGAATGGACCAAAAAAAAAACATAAAAAGGACCATGATCAAACACTGTCATTAATATTCCATTTTTCTACTAGAGAGTTGCAATTTTCAGTTTCTCTAAATTGTTTAATGGCTAGAAGCATGTTTAAAACCTCCAGTCATCTCACTTCTTATTTTCTCTCATCTGCCAAAGAAAGCAAAGAAGAGGGAAAAGAAGGGACTGTTGTAGAGTTACATCTATAACCATTTGCAAAAATTTCAAATAAACTAAACTCATGCAACGCTTTAGCTAAATATCTCAATAAGTTTAATAATAAGATAATGTCCGTGAATAAGGTTGAAAGGATAGTGGCAAAAGTAAAAACTTACCATTGAGTTTCTAAATCGATTTTGCAGATAATTAGTGATCAAAACCAAGGGAACCTGAATCAAATGATCATGATGAAGAACAATAATCATTAATTCCAAAATGAGTATTAACTTATGTTACGCCAATGCAGAAATAAGGTTCCTCTTTTTTCTTACTATTTTTTCAATTGATTTCCACTTGTGGTGAAGGGTTCAATTTAATTATAGCGCACTACATTTAAACAGACATCCATCATCCTAGTAATGAAAAGAAATAACATTCTTACCTGAAACATAATTCCAATAAAAGCCCAAAACTTAAAAATGTGGCACGGAACTGCAATGCACAACTGCAGAAAATGATAGAATATGCCAAGATCAGTAAAAAAATTGAAATTGTGGAATATACATTTTATAAGGCAAACAAGGAAAATATAACAAAATAATAGTAGATGACTACACAAACTAGCATAATAGAGTGTCAGTACTAGTTGCAGTCGCTTATTTTTAAGGAGGCTTCTTCAACTATGAACAGACAGAAGCCGAATATTCAGGATCCAAAGGAGAAAAGACAGAGTGGGGAAGGCAGATTCCCTTCCTGAGGGCTGATTCGTGATTTTCACAAAAGAAATTTCATCTCAAAAGTTTGGCTGATAAATCATTGTCAAATGTAACAAGCACAAGTTGGTATGCAAAGCAACTCTAGATCTACTTTTCTCAAAAGACTCAAAACTCCATCTACCACCTCTCATCTCTCTCTCAACTCGCTGTCATGGTCAGTCCAGCACTAATAAGGCTGCAACCCATTGCAGCTCAATGTCTCTCCTACTTGTTGAAACATTGCAGTAGCTGAGATCTTCAGGGTCAAAAGCCCTGACTTGAGCATGAGATCCGCAGCCAAAAGACTCAGCAAATCCTCTTTGATGTTCTTACTAATCTATGTCAATTTTGATTAGTATGTTTCCGTTTTATCAATATAGAACTATACTTTCTAAAAATAAACTGGTTGCTTTTGAAGTTAATAAACATAGAAAATTGAAATAAAAATTTTAAACTGATTAGATATGTGTGGTGTGATTGATAGCTAAGTTGGTACAATCTTTGGTTGTTTGGGCATTGACACCAAAAAAAAAAAAAAAAGGAAAGGAATAACCAATTGAAGTTTTAGCTGCTTATGCTATTAATGTGATTTTTGGTTGTTCATGCTACAGATAAGATCAACTACTCCAGTACAAAATCCAAGACGGAATCTAGGTGCAGGATCCGTGAACCTATACAGGTGACACTCAACCTGCACCAGGCTTAGAAAAGTCTGGGTTTCAAACAGATCCAGGATCATTGAAACGAGTCTGACACATAGCACGAAGCCAGATATATGACATCCCTAGAGCATATAGTATACTCTGAATACATTGGCAAAATAGACATGTATGCCGCAAGAAAAAATAAATAATTAAAACATTTGCCATCACCTTCTACCAACACTTTGATCACGAAAAAGTAAACATTGGAGATTCAAAAGTGAGACATAACAAAATAAAAAAAAAACCTCGTGAAATATGGCTGAAACAGTAAAGGCAATCAGAAGGGCAGCTCCCTGAATAAGAAACAGAAAATCAAACAAGTTCAAAACTGAAAAATTGTCGCAATGTCTCAATTGTTCATCAGATATCAAGGTTAAATAAAAACTCTCAGCGTATAATGTTAGAGCTTAAATACTAAGCCGAGCCTTA
This sequence comes from Citrus trifoliata, assembly GCA_018350135.1. Classification (NCBI taxonomy): domain Eukaryota; kingdom Viridiplantae; phylum Streptophyta; class Magnoliopsida; order Sapindales; family Rutaceae; genus Citrus; species Citrus trifoliata. The sequence goes on along the minus strand of VKKW01000356.1, from coordinate 95,123 downwards.
TCCATAAATTTAAGCTTCTGAGTCAAGTAAACTAGGAAACAATGTGAGCAATTTTCCCAATCATATTAATTTAACTATACAGTCGAGTTTCTATTTGTTATTGAGTTTAATCTAAGTATCTTGCACGTGAGGATGCATATTAGAGAATAGATAATATTATTGGCCTCCCCTAAAAGGTTAAATTTTGTAGTTTAGTGGTTTCACAATGAAAATAAATATGGCTCATTAGTCAGTTCACAGCTGTCTAAATTATTCTTTATCACTTCCAGCTCTTGTATTTTGGGAATTACTCCCACATTTATAAACTAAAGAAGAAGAGGTCTTTTCCTACTAAGATGCACTGATAGGTCGATTTACCTTGGGTATCCCATGCCGTAAGCACGGAAAATAAATATGCCGAACCATCCATTTATGAACAGGCTGTAACATCAAAGAAAACAATCAGAGAAGTCTTTCCTAAAAGTTATGTATAGGGAAGAAGACAGTTGGGAAATACATTAATTCTAAGGAAAACTAGAAAATAAAATTAATGAATTGTAATACTGGAGTCATTGTATGCTAATAATCTTCTAAAACAGTTGGGAAAAAAACCACAGCAGAAGATATCATTTCCAGTAGAATTAATTTGTACTGGTTGAAGAGACACTTGGAGACAAAAATATCTCTCATGATGCAAACAGGAGAAAAGAAATTCAACCAACGCATAAAATTTCCATGGCAGAAATAGTGGTCCCATTTCATTTTACACACACTACCCAAATAATAATTACAACATAAAAGCATGTATAATAGTAATCTACAGCATCAGAAGGTTATGATTTAATAAGAAGACAAATAAACCTCAAAATAATTTAGTACTTTTCATAACTAACCAGATCCATAACATCATAACCAGTAAGAGAAATGAGAATATTAAAGATAGGAACATACATATAGCAGTTGACCAAAAGAACAGTAATTTGAGAAAAGAATCATACCATATTCCACATTCTCCAGTACTGATAACAGCCACAAAATAAAGGAAGTGCATACAAAACACAAAGAGTTTTATAGTTAAATTCAGCAGTCTTATTGAAATAAATAATCCAAGCAAAATACTTCACAATATATGAGGCCTACCTCCTCAACAGTTTTTGCATTCCACCAATCTTTGTAGAATTCACGATCACCAAACCGTAGCAGCTCAGCAAGTATATTTAGCCTGTATTACAAAAAAATATAAGTAAAAACACCATGAATTAAGGAAACAATGGTGTTATATCATGCAAAAGAATATCAGATTGATGAATATCATCTAAGGGTGAGAGAAAGATTTATGGGCTCAATATTAAGCTCTAAGAAATAGAATTTCACAAAAGAAACTTCTATAAATAGCCTGAACAATGCATCCAGATTTTTCAAACAGTAAGATGAGAACCAATTAGAAAAAAAGAGTTAATGACTATAACGGACAGTCTTGGTCAGTGATGGAAGAAGAAAGACTATATACTGGACAATTTATCGTGCTTATATTTTATTTCTATAATCAACAGAAAAAATGAAGAAAACTTAGCAAGAAAAGGAAATATACTAAAAAGACAGTAGAACACATACCAGAGGTGAAAAAAGCAATAGAACATGCAGAGCCACACATAAAGGTTTGGAACTGAAAGCTTCAAAACTCTCTCAATGGCATATAAAAGGTTTCCTTTCAAAGGATGTTGAGAATTTCGAACAATGGGATTGATATACTGCAGAAGTTATGCCATCAAAACAGAATTAGAACCCCGGAATATTTCCAAAAGAAACTAAGAAAGGAAAAAGGTAAACCTAGCACTAAGCCATCAAGTAGTTAATACTTACTTGTTCGATTATGAATCCCATAACTCCTGTAAAGATTATTAACTTGACAAATTGACGAACCACCCAACCCTTCCGTACAGAAGCCGTACGTGGATAGCTTGTCTACAATCACAGTCAGTCAAAATAATAGGTTGCTACAACTAGATCATGATAATTTCAGAACCCTTGCAAAGTCAATATAGAAACTAATCTGTTTAAGCCAAATATAGTAAACACAAACTTATTTATCGAATTTTTTAATTATTAGAATATCTTAAAATTTTAACCATCTCTGTAATCCTTTTAAAAGATAAAAATGAAGAGATTCGGCTGTTAATTTGTTTATCCCACCAACACTGCAATGCAATACACAAAACACTGCAGACAGCAAATGCGTCTAATACATATCTGAAAGAATTTATATCTGCAATTCACAAATAATGGTACTTACAAAATTTATCAATGAATAGTCAACAATCAACTTGAAAAATCACCTCAACTAATTTTCATATATAAAAAAATGAGAAAGTTTCCTTTTACTTATTGTAGAATAAGTGAAAAATGTCAAAGGACAACATAACTTAACTGAAGATGTAAACCAAAACAACTTATTTGCTCATGCCAGAAATAAGAGTTTCTCAATTTATTTAGGCATGAAATTTAACTTTTACCTGGTAACATAATGTTGGAGCAACCATAAAGTAAACCAAACTCTTGAAGCTGACATCGTACGAACAATCCACATTTACAGAACTGGACGAGGCATCCCCCTAACACCACAACAGGACCTCACTGAATGAATGATGAAGAACAATTTATTCACTACCCCATCAAATGAGATTATTGGGCAAGATAAAGCTTCCATGAAATTAGGAAGAGCAAGGGGACAGAGTTCTCATGACAAAAGAAATGAAAGCATTTCTGTTCTAAGATGATGCTATATGAGAAGAATGAAGAGCAGTATGTCAATCTCCCGTTCATGAATAATTATTTTTATTACAATATTATGTTAACACTTTTAACTGAATTTTACCATACCTTATCAGCCGAATTTGTCAGTGCTCTCATGTCATAGTTAGTATGAGCATAAGATACCAGCTTTAACCACACAATGCAAGCAAAGAGCATCAATGTGACACCAGATAGAAAAGCAGAGTTGCACCTGCACAGATTAAAGTCACTGAATCAATCAAAATCTTTCATCATGATCCCTTTTGAATCAATAGAAACCAAGGAAAACAACAGCAGGAAATTAGTTTTGGAGCCAATTTTCACAACCTAAACCATTTATCTAAACCTTTAATAGTTCCAATTTGCATTTCCAATTTCCTCAACACTTCCCCCATTAATTTACGCATTTTTAGTGGATATTGGAAATACAGATCATCTAAATCATAACCGGGACCAAATCACTGATTTACAACTTGTAGTTGTCCGAAAGTCTAGAAGATCACTACTCTCCTAAAGCCTCCAGTTAACATACAAGATTCTTCCAGCATACTAATAAAATTTTTGGTGCAATGCTTTCATATTAATTCCTCCAGCAACACCGTGCGGGCAACCTTTTGACAACTAAATAGAAAGTTCAGGCTTAAATTATAACTTCCTATGAAAACTCACAAGAAAAATGAACTGACCTAAGAATCACAAATACTGGGTAGAAAATTGCAGCTGTAGTAATTATTACATGCAGCAATACAACAACCTGCAGAAGGAGATTAAAAGTTAAGTTATCACAAAGTTCAAGACACAGTGTATCTGTTTTGTCTTAAGAAATCTGGCACACTAACTCTATTGTTGACAAAACAGATATATTCATCCAAAACCCAAATATAAAGATGGAAAAGAATTATACATGGCTGTAATTCAAATTAGTTGAAGTCAAAGTACTTACAGGGTCAGATAAACAATTTCGTTGGGCCAACTTTTCAACTAGAAAGGCAGAAAGGGGGAAAAGGGGGAGAGTAAGACTGCAAAAGAAACCAGAGTGAATTGCACACACAAACTCTTACTTCATGTTACACATAAAAAAAAAAATAAAAAATGAGTTAAAAATGAAACTGCAAAAGGCCCTCAAAATAATTCGTTCATTACCAACACATAAGAAGAGGCCAATCGCTCAATGATTTTGAACTAAACCAAAAACCAGTCTTAATCAACCAGCCGTACTGCAAGTGCAATGAATAGTAGTAATAAATAACAACAATGAGAAAATGAAAACAAAGAACCTCAAAACGACAAGTCGGTTACGACAATGTACGGCACCAACCAACCTTCATTAAGTTTTCTATGATAAGCCGACTGTTAACCGCAACAAGCACTACTATACATAAATTGAATAGCCCAGCATGACTCTGCTTTAACATGAAGAAAAATAATTCAAATTAATTAAATACTAATTAATTACGTCAAACAACAACAAAAATAAATAAATAAAATTAGGTACCTGTTTGAAAATAGCATCGGAGCTAAGAGGACTCTCCTTGATTCTACGATGAGCGGGAACCGACGGCCGATACGCGAATTTAATGTCGAGTCCAGCTGCGTGATTGTCTCCGTTGCCGATCATTTTGCCGTTCCTGGCAATGGAATTCGCCGATTCTGTGGACGCCTCAACGGTCGTAACGGAATTATCCAGTTCTGCGACGTCGTTTGCGTCTCTAATAGCGGCGGGCCTCTGTCTCTTTCGCAGCGAAAGATTACGATCGGAGTCGCTCATCGTAGTGGTGGCGGTGGTGGCGCCTCCTATACTACTACTATCAAGCGAGTCTGAAATGGCCATTCTCAAAAGTAAAATATAAACTAAACAAACTGTTGCCGTATCATTAAACAACAAAAACTTAAAATTATAATAAAGATAATAAACTTAAAAATCAGCCACAAGACAACGTGCAATAGAATAAGAGATTATTCTACAGTCTCTAGAGAGAGGAAGGGGAATATGAATTTTTTAACTTCGACTAGTTACTATGTCGCCATGTGTCGGCCTATGTCCAATTATTTATAGAGTTCATGCAGGGGACATCGAGTGCGTGGGGCTAGTATGCTGGAATATGGAGCAAATTTGATATGTCGGTTAGAATAAGGAAATTAATGTAAACACGAATAAGTTGAAGGATTTTGATATAAATTGGCGGGGCTGATTTGAAATTTAAAAAAGAGGCGAAAAGATAATTTTTGAAACTCCGCACGCGGCCGGTTTTCTGAGTACGCGGAATGGTGCCGCAACTTGCAAGTTGAAGATCCATCCTTATTCAACCCTTTCACTTATATTTATCCGTGATTCAACTCTTCACTTATATTTGCCCCTGATTAATTTTGAATCCCTGTGTGAATTTATTATTTTTAAATTTTTTTAAATCTTAATTTTTTTTTAAGAAGAGAAAAGAAAACTCATCAACCCACTTTCATTTTTCCTGTATCTTCGGATAAAAAATAAAAATAACTTGAAATTTTCAAAAATGAGAAATATAATTTAAAAATATTCAATTCATGAAGGAATAATATAAAATTTACCTACAATCATTATCGTAAATCACTTAATTTGTTAAAAAAATAAACTAACTCCAGGCATCAATAGTGACTCATTCATTTCTTCAAGCAGAAAAAAAAAACTCTAAAAACATTTACTTGGAATCTCACTTTTCAAATTTCATTATAGAAGACACCATTTTTTTCTGAATAATTCATCATACTCTATTTGATCCATGTATAATACCATGAAAAATAAATACAAATTTTATGTTATAGTTACATAAAAATAGCCACACATTTCCACATATTAAGATAACTTTATATTGGATCCAACTATTATTCTAATTTTTAATTTGAGTAAGATAAAAGGTGATTATCGATCAAATGAGGAAATGAAACAAAGTAAAAATTCAACCTTTCTTTTTTTTGGGGGGGGGGGGGGGGGTATTGGACCGATTACAATATTATTCTACTTTATATATTATGTAAAATAAAATTGGTTATAAATTAAATGAGAAATACATTATGAAACAAATTCAACATATTCTTTTAGTTATTCGATTATTTAACACCAAACTTAAATTAACAATTTGTGGGTACCAATTAGTTGAGTGGGTAATTTTTTTTTTTTTTTGGGTTGAAAATAAGAGGTCTAAAGTTCAACTCTCATTAAGAAACAAAAGAATAGTAAGGATAAACTTCATTTGACAATCAGCCACATCAAAATTCTCAAAACAACTCCTCAATCACAAATTTGTATTTTAAATGTTGTTGTAGAAAATAGAAAGTAATCAATAAAGCACAAAGTGATGCCCTAGAGATTATGCCCCCAAGAATGAGGAGCAATAATTATTCTCTCCAAGAAAGGGGAGTAGAGAATCTATCTAAGAATAGGCCCCAGAAAGTATGCTCCTCCAAGAATGGGGAGTAGGGATTCTACCCCCAAGAATAGGGCTCCAGAAAGTATGCTCCTCCAGGAATGGGGAGCGTAGATCTACCCCCAGGAATGGGGCCTCAGAAAGTATGCTCTCTAAGAATGGAGAGGAGGAATTCTACCTGCAGGAATGAGGCCACAGAAAGTATACTCCTCCAAGAATAGGGAGTAGGGATTCTACCCAGAAATAGGTCCCAGAAAGTATGCTCCCCTAGAAATGGGGAGTAGGGATTCTACCCTCAGGAACAAGGCCCCTGAAACTATGCTCCCCCAAGAATGGGAAGTGGGAATTATTCCCCTAAAAATGGGTCCAAGAAAATATACTCCCAAGAAATGGGGAGTAACAGCGGAGGATGACAAAAGTCATGGATCCAGACGGCCCTTGACCTAGTTTTAGATTATGGACTACACAAGAAAAACAAAGTCTAAATAGAGGAGTTATCGTTGAAGGAAAATAAAAGGACATTGCTTGGTTTAGAAGCAAATTAAATCGAGTTTGACGGGGATACAACCTTTAAAAAAGGTAGAGATATTTTGTAATTAAAATCCTAGAGGGTAGAGGAGAGTTAGATAGAATTCAAGTTAGAAAATGGCTTTATCTATAGAAGGTTATAAAAGCAGAGGTCTCTTATAGTGTAAGGGATAAAAAAAGAAGCAAAAGAGAGGGAATCAAGTTGTAAGTGCAATCTTAATAAAATATTTGTCTTTCGACCTGTGGACGTAGGCCAAAGGCCGAGTCATATTAATTCTTCGTGTCTTTTTGTTATATTGCCCCCCACATAAATTTATTCTCTAAGTTGACCAGAAATCTGAGTCAATAGTTTGGCGTCGTCTGTGGGGACAATATAAAAAATATTGTTATTAAAGTTGCATCAAACCCTCGGTAACCATGAGTCAGTATAGTTATTGCAGCTACAAGAACAAGTTGCCCTCAGTTCCTAGTCCACCAAGGAGGCAGCGTAGTAATGATAAGTCGCATCCACCACTTGTGCAGTAAGTGGCTGATGTGACGTAGAATATGCTCAGGGTTCTCCAGTATATAGAGAATCAGGAACATCGAGCAAACCCAAATTTGCCTCCGCAGGAGGAGGAAGGGCTACAGAATGACTTTTAGGATACTCTACAAGATAATAATTATAGCTCATAATGGGTTCGTCAGAAAATCAATCCTACCAGATCAGCCAGAAGAGCAGAGACCCAAGGGATCTCCGACATGTGCTGGAGACCAAGTAGGATTTGCACCACAAGTTGAATTCAAATTGTCAATATAAGAAGCATGAGTCAGAGGGCTCTAGTGCTAGTACTGGGTTGACAAGTCTTGAAGCAAAATTGAAAAAACTTAAGAAACGAGTGGATGGGATGGAGAAAAGTCTTACAGAACCACTCTTAGAGGAGATAAAACCACCATTCACCCAAAATATATTAGAGGCCCCACTATCAAAAAAATTTAAGATGCCCCAAATCAAATTATATGGGGGTAAAGGAGATCCAGCTGAGCATATAGAGACCTTCAGGTCATGGATGGAGCTGTAGGGGGCGGCTGGGGCAACCATGTGCAGTGCTTTATCCTTAACGCTTACATGAGCGGCACGTAAGTGGTATAGGAAGCTGAAGCCTGGATCTATATCTTTATTTACCCAGCTGAGTCAGATGTTTATTAGTCAATTTGTGGGAGTAAGAGATCATCAGCTTCCCCCAACTCACTTGTTATAAGTAAAGAAGGGGAATGATGAGTCATTGAAGGACTATATTGTTCGTTTTAACAAAGAGGTAATAAGAGTAGAAAATTGAACAAATGCGGTGGCATTAACAACTATAATGGCAAGCTGGGACTAGAAAGATTCTATTATTCGCTAGCTAATAATACATCAAAGACCTTTACCGAGTTACTATCAAAAGCTTAGAAATACTTTAATGCCACTGAGCTGACCAATGCAAAGAAAGGAGCAGACTCGAACCCTTAGAGGACTGGAGAGAAACGAAAGAAGGATGAACATGTTAAAAATCAAGACAAAAGAAGTATATTAGGAGAGAATATGGGACCAAGAGTCCCACAAAGTAGGTACTCTAGATACACACCGCTTAATGTACCAAGAGAACAGCTGCTCATGTAGATAAAGGATCTAGATTTGCTACGGAAGCCCAAAGAAATTAGGACCGTACCAAACGAAGAGGCAGAAGTAAATACAATAGGTATCATAGAGATCATGCTCATAATACCAACGACTGCTTTGATCTTAAATAAGAAATAGAGTCGTTAATCCAGTGAGGATATTTAAAAGACTTTGTAAAAAGAAAAGAGCCAGAGATATTCAAAATGAAGCCCTAACTGATGCACCACAAAATATTGCTGCAATAGCACCCGAACATATAGAGAACCAGGAAGTTGCAAGAGAAGCCCTTATAAGAGCTATATTTGGTGGACTTGCAGGAGGAGCGGACTCCAATAGGGCACGAAAAGCTCCCGTACGCAAGGTTCGAGCATCATCAGGGTCTTTATTTGTAAACTTAGTAGGCAAACCCCCAAAAGAAGATAGGATGAAACATAACACCATCACTTTCATAGAAGAAAGAGCTAGAGGGATACATCAACCGCACGATGATACTCTGGTGGTTTCGATAACTCTAGCAAACATAAAAGTTTTCAAAGTTTTAATGGACAACATGAGTTTAGTAGATATTTTATATGTATCAACTTTTAACAAGATGGATATAGGAAGGGAAAAATTGAAATAAATTCGTACTACATCAATCGGATTTGGTGGAGAGTGCTTAATTCCTTTGGATTGTATAGATTTACCAGTCACTATTGGAGAACCACCTCACCAAGCTACGAAGATGAAACTGGAACTACGATCTTAAGGGTAGATCAAGAAGAATCCATAAAATGTTATGCCATTACCTTAAAAGAAAAAAAAGATAAACAAGAATGTCTTCAAGTCACCTTGATCTTTCAGAGGAGAAAAATGAACAAAAAGGATCACCAGTAGAAGAGCTAGACACCATCCACATGTGGCACGATGATTAGAGCAAGACAGTTCGTGTTAGGTCATCATTAACCCCAAAAATATGAAAACAACTAAAATATTTTCTCATATTACAGCCTAATGTGTTTGTGCGGTCCTATGAAGACATGACTGGTATATATCCAGAAGTGATAGTCCATCGGTTAAATGTACATCCTAGTCACTAGCCAGTAAGACAAAAGAAGAGATCCTTCAATCCAGAAAGATATAAAGTAATAGAAGAGGAGGTCAAAAAACTTCTAAAAACAAGCTTCATTAGAGAGGCCTACTATCCAAACTGGTTGGCCAATGTAGTGATGGTTAAAAAGCCAAATATGAAGTGGAGGATCTAACTTCACTAACTTAAATAAAGCATGTCCTAAAGATGGTTTTCCTTTGCCTAGAATTGATCAGTTGGTTTATGGTACTGCAGGGCATGAGTTGCTTACTTTTATGGATGCATATTCTATTAACATAAATATTTCTTTAATATTGATTTTGATGATAACAAAGTTGATTAAGATTGTTAAAGGCTCAAATTATTTTTAATATTATAAATGTTTTATATCCAATGAAAAGTGATTTTATGATATAAGTTATTTTCATGTTAATATTTTACATTGAAAGGTTTTGAGAATTTTCAAATTACAAAATATTGCTTAAAATTCTGGAAATGGACTTATTTGATAAGTTTTACAAAGTTTTTGGGTCATAGTGTAATTTTATAAAGTTTTGGGACCAAACTATAATTTTATAAAATAGTTCACTGTAGCAGTCACTGTAGCAAACGGCTGACCGACATCTTGATAACGGCTAGCCGACATCAAACATAATTGAAGAGTAGCCTCTGGACACTAACGGCGATCTGACATCTTGAAAACGGCAATATGACATTTTGAAAATTCAGCTCAACTGTCATATTGACCAGTCAAAACAGCTATTCGATATCTAGTTAACGGCGATCCAACATTGAGTATAAAGTCAATAACAGCTACATTTCACTCCCAACTATAAATAAGCTCAATTAAATTTAAACAACAATGATTCCAACAATTATTATTGAGCAAAGTATTGAGCATACAACATTTATTGAGCCTTAAATTCTTGTATTCATCTCATTTACTCACACTTTACATTTTCATTTGTAGTCAAACACATTGTGTGAGAGAGAGATTTATTTTGTAATATTCCTTAAAATCAAATTGAGTGATTGTAAGTGTTGGGATACACTTGGGTTAAGAGATTGGGCATAATATCTTATTTAAAGGTTTATTGATACCTTGGAAGTCAATTGTAAGAACGGTTGAAGCCTTGGAGGCTTGTTTAGTAGAATCCTTAAGCCCGGTGAGCTTGGAGACGTGGATGAAGGCACGGTTAGCCGAACCACGTAAAAATCACGTGTTTGATTTCTCTTCCCTTACTCTTTTATTATCTTGCTTGATTAAATTTATTATTTTCATTCTTATTAAGGCATTAAATTTAAACTGTTGTGTGGTTTGTTTTGCATAATTTTTTATAACCCAATTCACCCCCCTCTTAGGTTGTTTAGATAGTATTTCATATTCTGGGTATAACCAAATTCATATGTACCTACCAGATAGGGAAAAGACATCTTTCATTACAAATAAGGGTCTGTACTGCTATAACGTTATACCCTTTGGGTTAAAAAATATAGGAGCAACTTATCAAATGTTGGTCAATAAAATGTTTCATGGTCAGATTGGAAGAAATATGAAGGTCGACGTAGATGACATGCTTGTCAAAAGTAAGAGAATGAAATATCATATCACAGACTTAGATGAAGCGTTCAAGATTTTGAAACAATATAATATGAAGTTAAATCCAAGCAAATGCTTGTTTGGAGTCTCTTTAGGAAAGTTTTTAGGGTTCATGGTAAGACAACGAGGAATAGAAGCCAATCTAGAAAAAAATTAAGCCCTTCTAGATATGGAGTCTCTAAAATCAATTAGAGAAGTTCAAAGGTTAATAGGAAGAGTTGCGGCCTTGAACCGATTTATTTCACAAGTGACAAATGAATATCTACCATTTTTTAAGACCCTAGGTGGGGGGGGATTGTATGGGCAAAAGAATGCGAGAAAGCCTTTTAGGGGTTCAAAAAGTATCTGGGAAGTCCTCTAATTCTCTCTAAGCCAATATTGGGAGAAAATCTTTACTAATACCTGGTCGTTTCAGATTCGGCAGTTAGTTCAACATTGATAAGAAAGGAGAATAAGGTATAAAAGCTAGTTTATTATGTGAATCATGCTCTGTTAGATGCCGAGACAAAGTATCCAGCTATAGAAAAGTTAGGAAATTAAGACCTTATTTTCAGGCTCACACTATAGTGGTGCTCACAAACTAGCCCTTGAGGTAGATAATACAATGACCAGAGGTGTCAGAAAAGTTGGTATAGTGGGCTGTAGAGCTGGGAGAGCATGATAATAAATACCGACCTAGAACAACAATTAAAGGACAAGCGGTTGCAAACTTTATAGCTGAATTTACTGGTAACTAGTTTAAGGAGGCCAGGATTAATGAAGCAATAATACCAACCTAGAGATTATATGTGGATGGATCGTCAAACTAATAATGGAGTGGAGTAAGATTTATTTTAGTCAACCCAGAGCATACAGAGATAAGCTTTGCCCTCAGGTTTGGGTTCAAGGCCTCCAACAATAAGGCAGAGTATAAGGCCTTGCTTGTCGGTCTCAGGTTAGCAAAAGAGATTGGGTCAGAGAAGCTCAAAATTTTTAGTGATTCACAATTAATTGTAAATCAAGTTATATCTGAGTACCAAGCAAAAGTTAGTAAAATGTTAATGTATCTACAAAAGGTCAAAGAGCTATTAATGAGTTTTGTAGAATACACCATTTCTCAGGTTTCAAGGGAGGAAAATAGCAAAGTAGATGCCCTTGCAAGGCTGGCATCAGCCACAAATGCAGGCTTAAATAGATTAATCCATGTTAAGTTCTGGCAAAATCCGAGTATTAATTATGAGGACAATAAGGAGATTAATCTTGTGAATACAATTGGGAGTTGGATGGATCCTATCATTAGTTACCTAAAAGACAAAAAATTACTTGATAATAAGGATGAAGCAAGGAAGATCAGGTTAAGGTTAGCACGGTATATGATTTTAGGAGATGTGTTATATAAGAAAGGATATTCACTACCTTACTTGAGGTATCTAATGTCTGATGAAGCAAACTATGTGATGAGAGAAATCCATTAAGATATTTGCGGCAACCACTCGGGTGCAAGGTCATTGGCCCATAAAGCCATTCACCAAGGGTACTTTTGGCCTACCATGAAGGAATATGCACATAAAATTTGTGCAATGGTATGACAAATGTCAAAGGTTTTCTAATATACTACGTCAACCCCTAGAACAGCTCACCTCAATTCCTAGTTTGTGGCCATTCGCTCAGTGGGGGGTAAACATCATCGATCAAATGCCTACTGGTCAAGGGCAAACAAAATTTGCAGTCGTGGTTGTTGACTATTTCACAAAGTGGGCAAAAGCGAAACCCTTAAACAAATTATAGAACATAAAACTACTAGATGGTGCAAAGGATGGTTTATGTAGAAATGAGAAGAAAAATAAACAACTTGAGCTCTTATACATTTGGTGAAACTATAAGTTAAGAACTGGGGAGCAGCTATTGTAAAAAATAGAAAGTAATAATTAAAGTACAAAGTGATGCCCCAAAGATTATGCCCCCCACGAATGAAGAGCAAGAATTATTCTCCCCCAAGAATGTGGAGCAGGGATTCTACCCAAAAATGGGCCGTAGAAAGTATGCTCCCTAAGAACGGGAGTATGGATTGTACCCCAGGAATGGGGCCCCAGAAAGTATGCTCCCACAGGAATGGGGAGTAGAGATTCTACCTAGAAATGGGTTCCAGAAAGTATTGCTCTCCTAGAAATGGGGAGCAGGGATTCTAAACTCAGAAATGAGGCCCCAGAAAGTATGCTTCCCCATAAATGGGGAGTAAAAATTCTACCCGCAGGAATGGGGCCCCTGAGAGTATGCTCTCCCTAGAATGGGGAGCAAGGATTCTACCCACATGAATGAGGCCCTAAAAAGTATGCTCCCTAAAAATATGGAGTAGGGATTCTACCCTTAGGAATAGGCCCCAGAAAGTATACTACTCTAAGAATGGGGAGTATGGATTTTACCTAAGAATGGGCCCTATAAAGTAATCTCACGTAGGGATGGGGAGCATGGATTCTACCCCCGGGAGAAAGTATGCTCCCCCAGGAATGGGAGCAGAGATTCTATCACAGGAATGGGTCCTAGAAAGTATGCTCCCCCAAGAATGGGAAGTGAGAATTATTCCCCCAAGAATGGATCCTACAAAATATACTCCCCAGAAATGGGGAGAAGGAATTAGGCTCCCTAGGAATAGGGGGTAGCAGCAGAGGATGACAAAAGTCATGGATCCAGACAGCTCTTGACCCAATTTTAGATTATGGACCGGATAAGAAAAGCCAAGTCTAAATAGAGGAGCTATCGTTGAAGAAAAATAGAAGGACATTGCTTAGCCCAGAAGCAAATTAAATGGAGTTTGACACATATACAACTTTTAAAAAAGATAGAGATATTTTGTAATTAAAATCCTAGAGGGTAGAGGAGCGTTAAATAGATTTCAAATTAGAAAAGGATTTTATCTATAGCAGGCTATAAAAGCAGAGGTCTCTCATAGTGTAAAAGATTGAAAAAAAAGAAAAAAGAGAGGGAGTCAAGTTATAAGTGCGATCTTAATAAAATATTTTTCTTTCTTTGCCTATGGACGTACGCCAAAGACCGAACCACGTTAATTCTTTGTGTCATTTTGTTATATCACCCCCCACATAAATTAATTCTCTAAGTTGGCCATGAATCTTCGTCAACAAATGTAAATACAATTATTATATTACTTTTTCCCCCTAAAAAATAAAAAAGTACATGCATTCTCAGGAATAGTTAGAGTTGGACTATTGGCACGTCTTCATTAATCTTATAAAACCCCTGTTATATTACAATTACATTTAAGAACACATATAAATAGAATTAAGCCATTTATATTCTCTTTCTCTCTCTCTTCAATTTTATTTTGCTTGCAAAATATAAAATTTTTTTTATCATCAAACTAATATGAATTTAGGAAGTAATCCTCTAAGTCAAATTAATTTTTTGCAATAAACATAACAACTTAATTAAGATACAATATAGTGAAAAATAAATAAAATAAAATTTTATCTCGCTATAAATAACATTTTTAAGAATTCTCAAAGTAATTGTTGAACTCAAAATTTATAGGTAGGATAAAATTATATTAAACTCATAAAATATCATTATTTTCTAAATATAATGTTTTTCTTACTTTTTCGTTTAGATTTTTTTTGGATATTAAATAATAAAGGAAGTTTGAAGAGAGGAATACAAATATTAAGACTGAAAAAGTGAGAAAATTATTAGAAATTGAAAAAATTAATAAATGAAAAGAACATTCATTTAAAAAAAAAGGGCACTTTTGTATTAAATGGAATATAATTTAAAAAGGTTTCAATAAGATTTTAGAGGGGTGCTAATAGGGGTGGGCAAAACCGAACCGAAACTGAAAAAATTTGGTTCGGTTCAAATTTTTTCGGTTTCGGTTTAGTTTTTTAAATCGAAAAAATCTGAAATCATAAAAACCGAATTGAATGGTTCGGTTCTGTTCAATTTCGGATAAAAAATTTTAAAATCCGAACCAATATTGAGGTAATTTTGTAATTTCACCATAAGATATATACCCATACCACAAATTCTGCAACAGCACCGGTGCACCAATCTCTCACTTTCAGTTGCACAAAACCACGAATGGACAAACCAACACACCCAAATCTTAACTTCATGTCCTGGTGGCTAATACTGCCTACCTCCCGCTGCCGTTCCTTCCATTGCTCTCTCGCCAGCAAGCCAGCCAGCCAGCCAACTCACTTACTTGCTCTGCTTTCTCTCTTTTTCTTTTATTTTGAAATGGGTCTTTTTTTTTTCGAAATAACTCTTTAATCTTTTGTAATTTCATGGTTGCTTTACTTATTATCACTGTATTAGATTATTAATTATATTTGATTTTATTAGTTTTGTTTGGATCTGTACATGTGACTGGATCTACAAATGTCACTGTTGTTGGGTGAGAAACATAAAAAAGTCGTGAAGTGGAGAAGATAATGGAGGGATAATATCATTCAGATTCATCTCTTTTATAAAATATTAGTGTGACCCAATACTTAGAAAATGTTTGCCTATAGGAATTCTATTGTGGCCTAATTTGTTTGTAAATTTTTAAAATGGTCCTTGACTGAAAGTCAAAATTCAAATACAGTTAAAAGAAACAAAACCGATCCAAAACCGAAAATCAAAACCAAACTGAAACTGACCTATCAGTTTTAGCTCGGATTTTATTTTAAAAAAACCGAACAGTTTTTTTAATTTTCGAAGCCAAACTGATCCGAAACTGAAAATTTATTCTGAAACTGAATTGAACTGAACCGACGCCCACCCCTAGGTGCTAATAGTCCGACTCAATAGTTGTACTTACACAACAAAGAAAAGATGAGCTAAATCGGGAAGGATTAAATGTAAACAATAACAATTAATTTGTTTATCCCATCATTAAATGCTATTACCTAAAATCGCTTATAATTTATACTAATCTTTGCACTACTCATTTGAAGACAAGGAGAGAGAATATATACTATACTTTGTTTAGTATATTCTATAATTTGTTTATTCCATTCATTGACATTAAAAAGTGTACATTTAATACGGATAAAATTATTATTTTTCACTTATTGTGTCGATTAATGCGTTCATTATTTTTAAATTATTTTAATGCTCCCCAAATATATTTTATGTTAAATTAATTCATAATTTATTAATTTTTATCTTGTAAATATTTTTCAAGAATAAAGATGTAATTGGAATTGAAAGTGGGAATAAAGAAGAACTACTAAAACACAATTGAAGAGATGTAATAATAAATAAAAAATAAAAATAAAAGAACAAAAGGCAACCATGATTTCTTGTGATGGCCAAGAGGCCGTCACGCCTCCTGACCATCACACATTTCAATATACATATATAAAATATTAATAAAATAAATAAAGATAATGCATTCCTTACCTATTATAGGTAAGGAAATGCAGGGAGCCAGGGGGAGCGAAGCTAGTATTGAGAAGCTTAAGCCAAGAGAGAGAGTTGTAGCTAAGAGGGAACTGAAGAATTTCTATCTTTCTTTCTTTTCTTTTCTTGTTTCCTTTTGTATCAATTTTCCTTGTAACATATTTCAAAAGTTTAGGAAATAAAAAGAGTGTTGTATTTTATTTCAATATGAGTGACTAATTTTACTAAGTTGAGGTAAAAGGTGAAGCTCAATATTTCAAACTATTAAATTTATTATTTTCTCAAATGAGTTTTTAAGTTTATTTTATTCCTTTCTAGTTATTTTTATATCACGTTAATTTATAAATTTTCTTGAATCTATATGGTATTTTGACATAATGTCGACACATTAAAATAGTTATGGCATATTAGGTACTTTATTCCATATTTATCCACACACATAGTTAGTTGAGAATTAAATGATATAATAATTAACTGGTAAAAGTGAGACAAAATAAAAATAAGAGAATAGTAAAATTATAGTTTGAATACTGAGAGTGGATCCCGTAACCTTAGCATGTCTTTAAATTGATTTCTAGTGATTTCATTTGTCCCAATTAAATTTCGTTGTTTAAACAAATTGACAATTAGATTTTTAAATTCCCTGTAGCTCGACCCCGGACTCAGTGGGTTATATTATAAGTAGACACTCTTATACTTGGGAGTAATACACTTTTGAGTCGTGTCAAGTTCTTGACGCCGTTGCCGTGGAGTTTTCTAAATTTGATGTTAGTTTGTCTTTACTTTATTTTAATTTTATTTTAATTTTTTCGTTACTATCTTTTTGTGATTCTATTTTATTCTCTTTTCGTAAAACTTCAGTTAGCACCCCTTCTCTTTTCAAACTTTAATATTATCGATAAAATTGTTAACACAAATATTTCTTTATTATTGATTTTGATGATAACAAACTTGATTAAGATTGATTAATCTTTTAAAAGCTCAAAATAATTTTCATATACTTTTTAAATCATCATTCACTTTTATTCTATGAAAATGTTTTTGGTTATTTTCATGTTAATGGTCTTCAATTGAAAAGCTTTGAGAATTTTGATAATAACAAATATTGTTTCAAATCCTATTAATGGATCTATTTTGACAAGTTTTATAAAGTGTTTTTATAAAGATTTGGAGACAAATTGTTATCTTGCAAAATAGTTCACTGCAGCAGTTTCTGTGGAAAACAGCGATCCGAAAAGCTTGATAAAGCCTCGCCGAAATCAAACATAACTAAAGATTAGCCTATGGACCTAAACGGCGATCCGGAAATTCTGATAAATGGCTCGCTGGTATTAAACAGAACTAAAGATTAGCCTCTAGACCTAAACAGCGATTCGACAATTCTAATAAACGGCTCGCCGCTATTGAACAGAACTGAAGATTAGCCCCTGGACCTAAACGGCAATCCGACAAATTCGATAAATGGCTCGTCGATATCAAACAGAACTGAAAATTAGGCTCTGGACCTAAATGGTGATCCGACATCTAGATAACGGCGATCCGACAATTTGAAAATCAGCCCGACGGTCATATTGACCAGTCAAATGGCGATCTGACAGTGTGCAGAAAGTCAATAACGGCTAGTTTTTAGCTCCATCTATAAATAATCTCATTCAAATTCAAACATAGTTGATCACAACACGACTATTGAGCTTATGCTTGAGAGTACAATTTTCATAGAGTTTTGAATATATTCTTACTTCATCTATTCACATATTGGGCATCATTTTGTAATCTTAAATATTGTGAGAGGCAAAACAAATTTGTAATCTTTTATTTTGAGTGATTGTAAGTGTTGGGATAAACTTGGGTTAAGAGATTGGGATGATATCTTGTTGTAAAGGTTATTGACACCTTGGAAGTGAAGTGTAAGCATTTGAAGCCTTGAAAGCTTGCTTAGTGGAATTCTCAAGCCCAGAAAGCTTGGAGGCGTGGACGTACGCGAGGTTGGCTGAACCACGTAAAAATCTCTGTGTTTGAATCTCTCTTCCCTTATCTTTTTATATTGTGATTAAACTTATCTGTTATTGCTTTGAATTTGTTTTATATTTGCATGAAGTTTTTCTTTATAAATTGAATAATTTTTAGAATTCCAATTCACCCCCCTCTTGGGTTGCATAACTAGAATTTCATTTGGTATTAGAGCCTTATTCTCTTGTTAGGACTTAATCGTCTAGAGTAAAATATCCATGGAAACTCTAAATGACTCAAATTTTAAAGAAGGACAATCCACAACTAGACATTCGTTCTTTGACGATAATGACTATGCTTATTGGAAAACTAGAATGAGAATCTATTTGCAAGCTTAAGATTATGAAATTTTGGGAAGTTGTTTGTGATGGTTCATTCATGCTTATGTTTAAAGATAAAGTAGGAGATGATATTCCTAAACCATTAAGTCAATGGAGTGCGTTAGAAAAGAGAAAAATGTCCCTAAACTCCAAGACAATGAGTGCTTTGTTTTGTGCTCTTGATAAGAAAGAATTCCATAGAGTATCTAGTTGTGAAAGTGCACAAGAAATATGGAATAAACTTGAAGTTGTCTATGAAGTAACAAATCAAGTTAAAGAGTCTAAAACTAGTAGATACACTCGTCAATATGAATTGTTCCAAATGGAACAAAATGAAAATGTGTATTCTATGTATACTAGATTTACGGATATAGTGAACACCCTAGGAGCTTTAGGAAAGACCTTCTAAAATAGCGAGAAAGTTAAGAAAATCATTAGGCCACTTCCAAAAGAATGGAGACCTAAAAGAACCGCCATTCAAGAGGTAAAAAATTTAAATACTTTATCTCTTGATGATTTAATTGGATCTCTCATTTCATATGAAGAAGACTTGGCAGCAGAAAAAATGGATGAGGAGAAGAAGAAAATTATTGTTCTCAAGGCTTCAAAATATGAGAGTGAAGGAGAGAGTGAACCAAATAATGAAGAGTTAGCCATGCTAGTAAGGAGGTTTAGAAAGTTTTTCAAGAAAACTGGAGAGCGAAGAAAATTCAGAAACTTCAAGAACCAAAGGGAGAAGAAAGAGGTGATCACATGCTATGAGTGCAAGAAGCCTGGCCATATAAGATCAGAGTGCCCACTTATCAACAAACTCAAGAAGAAAGCCATGGTTGCAACTTGGGATGACAGCGATGAAGATTCAAGTGATGAAGAAGGATCGCAAGATGTATCAAACATAGCGCTTATGGCAATAGGAAAGGATGATAATCTCAATGAGGTAAGTGATCCTACCTATGATGAATTGTATGATGTTTTTAAAGAATTGCATAATGAGTTGATGAAGATTGGTAAAAAGAATGTATGTCTTAAAAAGGAAATGGCAAAGCTTAAAAATGAAAATGAATCTTTAAATGCAAAAATTACATGCCTAGAAGTAGAGAACAAAACATTGCATAATGAAATTGAATTATCAAATGAGAAACCTAGCATCTCACATGAGCATTTAAAATCACATATAGATGATTTGAAAAATGAAAACGAAATGCTTAAGAAAAAGAGCAATGAGTTGAATGAGATTGTTTTGAAATTTACAAATGGGCAAAAAATGTTGGATAACATGCTTAATTCATAAAAATGTGTGTTTGACAAATGAGGTATTAGTTATAAACCGAACTTGAAACAAAAATATTATAAAAACTATTTTGTGAAGAGTATATCTAGTAACAATCAAATTGTATGTCATTTTTGTAATTAAAATGGTCATATGAAAAGTAGATGTCTAGTAAAAAGAAATGCATATTATGGTATGAAATGCATTTGAGTTCCAAAAGGAATTACTACTAACTCTCAAGGACCCAAAAAGCTTTGGGTACTTAAAACTTGAGATTTTCTTTGTAGGGCTTGAAGAAGAAAAAAAATAAATGGTACTTGGACAGTGGCTGTTCAAGGCACATGACTGGAAACTAAGCATGGTTCTCAAGCTTCACCAAAATTGAAAATGGTGGAGAAGTATCTTTTGGAGACAACTCAAAAGGAAAAATTCTTGGAATTGGAAATGTTGGTAAAGTTTCTTCAACTCTAATTGAGAATGTATGTTTGGTTGAGAACTTAAAACACAACTTAATTAGTATTAGTCAATTATGTGACAAAAGTTATAAAGTTATCTTTGATAAATTTAGTTGTGTTATTGAGAACTCATGTAATGGCAAGATCTTGTTTGTTGGGAATAGATGTGGTAATGTTTATATAATTGACATAGAATATACATCTACTCTTGATAAATGCTTTTCTGCATTATATGATGATAGTTGGTTACGACATAGAAGGTTAGGATATGCAAGTATTGATTTGATTTCGAAAATTTTGAAAAATGATTTAATTAAAGGTCTTCCAAAAATTGGTTTCAAAAGGATAAGATTTGTGAAGCTTGTCAATTTGGAAAACAAATTAAAACATCTTTCAAAAATAAAAATCATATTTCTACTTCAAAACCACTTCAACTTCTTCACATAGATTTATTTGGGCCATCTAGATATGTTAGTCTAAATGGCAAATATTATGCATTTGTGATAATAGATGATTATTTTAGATATACATGAGTATTATTCTTAGTCAATAAGGATGATGCTCTTGATGCCTTTAAAGTGCTTTGTAAGAAAATACAAAATGAAAAAGGGCATGGTATTGCATGTATTAGGAGTGATAATGGAGGAGAGTTTGAAAATCATGCATTTGAGATTTTTTTCAATAATCTTGGCATTGAGTATCAATTTTCATCACCTAGAACTCCACAACAAAATGGAGTTGTTGAGAGAAAGAAATTCAAGAAATGGCTAGGACTATGTTGAATGAAAATTCTTTGCCTAAGTATTTTTGTGCCAAGGCCGTCAACACCGCTTGTTATGTTTTAAATCGTGTATTGATTAGACATAATCTTAACAAAACTCCATATGAGCTTTGGAAAGATAGAAAACCCAATATTGGCTATTTCAAAGTTTTTGAATTCAAATGTTTTATTTTGAACACAAAAGATAATCTTGGCAAATTTGATCCAAAATCTGATATTGGTATTTTTCTTGGATATTCAAACTCAAGCAAAGCTTATAGAGTTTATAACAAAAGAACTCTAGTTGTAAAAGAATCTATGCATGTTACATTTGATGAATCTAACACCTCTTCTGCGGAGAAATGAATTATTTATGATGATGCAGAAGGAGAGTTACAAGAAGAATCATTAAAGGATAAGCAAGAGAATGCACTACAAAGAAATCAAGAGGATGGACAAAAAGAGCAAGCAAATATGGAGCAACATGAAGGTACTTCTCAAGCACTTCCCAAGGAGTGGAGGTATGTTTCTTCTCACCCTAAGAATGTAATTTTATGTGATCCTGCACGAGGTGTTACAACTAGATCATCACTTAAGAATACTTGTAAGCATAATGCATTTATTTCTCAAATTGAACCCAAATCCTTTACGGATGCGAAAAATGATGAATCTTGGATTATGGCAATGCAAGAGGAGTTAAATCAATTTAAAAGAAACAATGTGTGGGAATTAGTCCCTAAACCGGAACATCAATCCGTCATAGGTACTAAATGGGTATTTAGAAATAAGATTGATGAATCCGGTGTGGTTGTAAGAAATAAAGCTAGATTAGTGGCTCAAGGTTACAACCAAGAAGAAGGAATTGATTCTGATGAAACTTTTGCACCCGTAGTTAGACTAGAATCAATTAGAATGTTGTTGGCATTTGCTTTTCATAAAGATTTTATTTTATTTCAAATGGATGTGAAAAGTGCTTTCTTAAATGGTTATGTTCTGGAAGAAGTGTATGTAAAACAACCCCCTGGTCTTGAAAATGAAAAATTTCCAAATCATGTTTATAAGTTATTTAAAGTTTTATATGAATTAAAACAAGCACCTAGAGCATGGTATGATAGGCTTAAGAATTTCTTGTTAAAAAATGATTTTTCCATAGGCAAAATGGATACTACTCTCTTTGTTAAACATAAGAACAAAGACATACTTGTTGTTCTAATTTATATTGATGATATTATTTTTTGTTCTACTAATGAATTGTTGTGTAAAGAGTTTTCATCTTGTATGAGTAATGAATTTGAAATGAGTATGATGGGAGAGTTGAAGTACTTCCTTGGGCTGCAAATAAAACAAAATGAGGAAGGAATATTCATAAATCAAGCCAAGTATGTAAGAGATCTACTCAAACGATTCGGCATTGATGACTCAAAGACTAAAAATACACCAATGAGCACAACAACCAAGCTCGACAAAGATGAAAAAGATAAAGAAGTGGATATCAAAATGTATTCAGGTATGATCGAATCTTTACTTTATTTGACTGCAAGTAGACCCGATATCATGTTTAGTGTATATTTGTGTGCAAGATTTCAATCATGTCCCAATGAATCTCATTTGGTTGCTGTTAAAAGAATTTTCCGTTATTTGAGTGGAACCATAGATATTGGTCTTTGGTAACCTAGAGGAACTCATATAGATTTAACATGCTATTCGGATGCGGACTTTGCTGGTTATAAAGTTGATAGGAAAAACACTAGTGGAACTTGCCATATCCTAGGTCACTCACTTGTTTCATGGTTTAGTAAGAAACAAAATTATGTTGCACTCTCAACTACCAAGGCTGAATATATAACTGCAGGAAGCTGTTGTGCACAAGCTCTTTGGATGAAATAAACACTTAGAGACTATGGTATTAGTCTAGAATAAATTCCTATTAAGTGTGATAATACTAGTGCTATAAATCTTTCAAAGAATCCCATTCAACACTTTCGAACCAAGCATATAGAAATAAGACATCATTTCTTAAGAGATCAAGTTCAAAAGGGAGATATTGCATTAGAGTTCATTTCTACGGAAAAACAACTTGCCGATATTTTTACAAAACCACTTTGCGAAACACATTTTTAAAAAATTCGGCATGAACTTGGGATGGTGAAATTTTCGCATTAACATCATGATACATGTTATTGAGCCTATTAAAATTGATTGATTTATGATTTGATTTTTTTTTGGAATGCTCAATATACATGTGAAGTGTGTGTATTTTTGAAAAATCTATGAATAAATTGTTGAAATATATACATGTTCATGAATTATGCATTTAATTGGCACTTAAATCATTTTGGATCAATGAAATGATCTTGAAATGTATTAATTTTTGGCCAAATATTAAAATAAATGTGTGAAATCATATGTTGTAGAAAACGGATCGCCGTTATTTCAATAAACGGCTAACCGTTTTAGGGTAGAAATAATGAGAAGCATTCGGGAAGCTATCGGCTCGCCGATATCTCTATAAACGGCTTGCTGTCCTGATGAAAAATTTTGGGGAACTATCTTGACTTTGTCGGCTCGCCGATATCTCTATAAACGGCTCGCCGTCCTAATGAAAAATTTTAGGGAGTTCTCTGGACGCTGTCGACTCGCCGTTATCGCGCGATAAGTGAATAGTCCTTCGTCTTCTTCTTCATTTCATTCTTGCTCTCTCTCTCTCTCTCTCATACCCGCGACTAACACTTCATCTCTCTCTCAAATCCACCATTTTTCTCGCGCTCTCTCACCAAATTTACCCATTCGAAACCTTTCTCATCTTGTTTAGAACCTTTTTAACTGATTAAAATTCGTTTTTGATTCAAATTTGAGAAATCCCAAATTTCAAACCCTAGAACCAGCCACTCTTCTCTCGCCAAAATTGAGCCTAATTTCTTCTATTTTCAATCACATTTCAACTTGTCATTACTCTCTCGTCACTCAAACTTTATTTCTCCCGATTTAAATTTCTCCAATCTCATCAATGTCCGAATGACCCCAGAGGCGTGCTCGAACCAAGCACACTGCTCCGCGTCATTCCAGTCCCTTCAGGCCTCCCTCTCAGGACTTCGAGAACCTCCATTTTTCCAATGACACCTCTGCTCAGCGATTTCGTGACAAATTCATGGGCAAACAGGTAACTCCCTCATTTTCTCTCAACATTACGGAGTTTTCAAATATTACCATTTGTGGTCATTCTATTACTTAATTGCTTAGCCATTGGAATGAAGCCTTAAGTATAAAAGAGCCCATCTATGAAAATCTAGTCCGTGTCTTTTATTCTAATATGGAACTCTCTTCTTCCCGTCGTGTTGAACTTTATACTTACGTAGGAGCAGTTCGCATTGCAATTAATGAGTCATAATTATGTAGTATTCTGGGAATTTCTTATGGAGCCTTAGATATTTACACCGCTAGGAAAGAACTTGAATTTAGTGATTTCTGTCATGTGCATGGTGTATGGAATATTTGTAGGCGTCGGGATCTTTCCGATGACGTCTGTTCTTTGTCCTTTAGGTCTAAACTCCTCCCTTTCCAGGTTCGAATACTTCATATCATTCTCCAACACATGGTCACCCCTAGACAGGGTCACACTCATGAGGTCACTCGACTTAATGTTGGTTTATTAGATTCCCTCATCCGTAGATGGCATGTGAGTTTATCCTACACCATCCTTTGTCATATGCTGTCCACACCTAGAGTCTCCAACTGATCCCTTCCATATGGCAGCATCATTATTAAGATCTTAAAATTCTTTAGAGTTCCTATCACTGAGCCTATTTATTTCGAGGCCCGAAAGATCGGTCGAGAGATTAGTTCTGCGATTGGATTTTTTAAGAAGTGTGGAAAGTGGGAAAAGACAACATCCTCTAAGAATGAAGATACTTTGCTTGCACCCGAGGATGATTGTATGTTAAATGATATCTATTCCGAGGATGAATTTTCGGATTTCCGCCTTGGAGTTAGACCGCGTGTCCCTTGCAGAGCAGCAGTAGTAGCTTCCTCTCAGGATGACGAGTCAGCCGAGCTCGCCATCCCTCCTACAGCATCGACCATTCCTACAGATCACTTTTAGCAACTTTTTGACAAAGTCAATGTCTTGTCCCAGCAGCAGCAGCAGCTTCAATCTGACTTTACGACCTTTCGGCAGCAAATGTTAGATCAGCAGATGGAGTTAATTGCTGGCCAGCGCTGCATTCTTGGTTACTTTGGTTATGACCCAGGCAATTCTTCTTCACAACGCCCGTCTTAGTTTTCTGCCCCTCTGTTTTTCACACAAACATTACTCATTTCAGTAGTTTGTTGTGACACTTATCTTTGATTGTGTTTGTGATGCTTTTATGATCCTTTTTGTTGGATAGATAGTCTTTATTTATATTTGAGTTGATTTTGATGATATCTTGATTATATTGATGATCTGTTTGATTGTTGGAATAGACGTTGGTTGATATATATGGAAGTGCTTTTAACTATTTGTATTGTTGAGGATATATTCATTTTTAATGGCAGATTCTGCCAAATTTTTTTCTAACATGGTTAATCTCTGAACTTCGCTTTTAATCTTTTAACGCTCATTTCTTTTTTATGATGAAATGGGAGATAATTTATTAATTCCATCTATTCTGTTTAAATTTTTTTTATGAGATTAAAAATTGATGGGCACATATTTAGGGGAAGTTAAATTGCTTAAAAATTTTAACTTAGAGGGAGCACATATTTATGGGGAGCAATATTGCACAAATATATTCTTGAATAGTTTGTCATCATCAAAAAGGGGGAGATTGTTAACACAAATATTTCTTTATTATTAATTTTGATGATAACAAACTTGATTAAGATTAATTAATCTTTTAAAAGGTCAAAATAATTTTCATATACTTTTTAAATCATCATTCTCACTTTTATTCTATGAAAATATTTTTGGTTATTTTCATGTTAATGGTCTTCAATTGAAAAGCTTTGAGAATTTTGATAATAATAAATATTGTTTCAAATCCTGTAAATGGATCTATTTTGACAAGTTTTATAAAGTGTTTTTATAAAGATTTGGAGACAAACTGTTATCTTGCAAAATAGTTCACTGCAACAGTTTCTGTGGAAAACAGCGATCCGACAAGCTTGATGACGGCTTGCCGAAATCAAACAGAACTAAAGATTAGCCTCTGGCCCTAAACGGTGATTCGACAATTCTGATAAACGGCTCGCCGCTATTGAACATAACTAAAGATTAGTCTCTGGACCTAAACGACAATCCGACAAGTTCGATAAACGGCTCGCCGATATCAAACAGAACTGAAAATTAGGCTCCGGACCTAAACGGTGATCCGACATCTAGATAACGGTGATCCAACAATTTGAAAATAAGCCCAATGGTCATATTGACCAGTCAAACGGCGATCCGACAGTGTGCAGAAAGTCAATAACTGCTAGTTTTTAGCTCCATCTATAAATAAACTCATTCAAATTCAAACAACAGTTGATCACAACACGACTATTGAGCTTATACTTGAGAGTACAATTTTCATAAAGTTTTGAATACATTCTTGCTTCATCTATTCACATATTAGGCATCATTTTGTAATGTTAAATATTGTGAGAGGCAAAACAAATTTGTAATTTTTTATTTTGAGTGATTGTAAGTGTTGGGATACACTTGGGTTAAGAGATTGGGATAATCTCTTGTTGTAAAGGTTATTGACACCTTGGAAGTGAAGTGTAAGCATTTGAAGGATTGGAGGCTTGCTTAGTGGAATTCTCAAGCCCGGAAAGCTTGGAGGCGTGGACGTAGGCGAGGTTGGCCGAACCACGTAAAAATCTCTGTGTTTAAATCTCTCTTCCCTTATCTTTTTATATTGTGATTAAACTTATTTGTTATTGCTTTGAATTTGTTTTATATTTGCATGAAGTTTTTCTTTATAAATTGAATAATTTTTAGAATTCCAATTCACCCCCCTCTTGGGTTGCATAATTAGAATTTCAAAAATTATTGAGTAACTTCATTTTAGCCCAGAAACCTCTGCAAATCAGTCCCCAAATTGAATTTATTTCTTTAAATTTCTGTAATTTACTTTTAACATTTATTTTAAATGGTTGGTTCTACCATCTAACATTTTAATTTTAGTTAATTTATTTAAACGGTTGGTTCTACCGCCTGACTGTTATTTAAATTTTGTTAATTTATATATGTTGTTTACATGGTCGGTTCTACCGCCTACCATTTTAATTTAAGTTTATTTATTCTTGTACATTAATTTATTTAATTTTATGTTTTTATTATATGGCTGATTTTAAAATACTGCCTAAACTGTTTATTGCTAGTTTCATCGTATAATTTATTTATTTTATTTATATTTCAGTTGTTTATTTTTATTTCACATTTTTGCTTATTTAATTTCCAGTTTATTTTTATTTTTACAATTTTCATTTAGCGTTTTATGCATCATTAGTTTAACACACGTCATTAACATTACATGCGTCATTGGTCTCATACAAATAATGGCAGATTAATTAGAAGATCACCTTGACCACCCTTAAATATGGTTGACATAGGAGCTGAAAATTTTTCGGAGCATGAAAATGACCAAGCCTTTCAAAATCTTCATGAACAGCCTAGGACCCTTAGAGACTTCATGCATCCTACTAGAACATGGTCACCATCATGCATAGTTTTCCATCCTGATGCATCACATTTTTATTTCAAACTTGGTATCATTCAACTTTTTCCTATATTTCATGCAAAATTCATATTTGCATTTTAGGGAATTTGAGGAACTTTGTAATACATGTACTGATCAAAATTGTAGTATGAATATAATCAGACTTAAGTTTTTTCCTTTCTCACTAAAGGATAAAGCTAAAACTTGGCTACAAAATCTTAGATCAGGATCCATTAGAACTTGGGATGAAATGCAAGCACAATTTTTGAAAAATTTTTTCCCACCCCACAAAACTAATTCTTTCAAAAGAAAAATCACCATATTCACTCAAAAACTAGGAGAAACCCTCTACCAATGTTGGGATAGGTTTAAAGAACTATTTAAAATTTGCCCACACCACATTTTTGAAACATGTAGATTAATATCTTATTTCTACGAGGGATCACCACATTTTTGAAACATGTAGATTAGTATCTTATTTCTACGAGGGATTAACATCCCAAGGTAGACAAGTCGTTGAAATGATGTGTAATGGTGAGTTTAGGGATAAAAGTCTTGAAGATGCATTAGACTATCTTGACTATATAGCAGAGAATGCACAATATTGGGATACAATTCGGTCTTATGAGTCATCAAGTAAACCCCAATCATCTCCATTTGGTGGATGCATGCATAACCTTAGGGAAGACCATGATTTTCAAGTCAAATTTGCATCATTAGTTAGAAAATTCGAAGCATTAGAGTTAAAAAAGAATGATCATGCAAAGTCTGCTAAAAATATTGCATGTTATGTTTGCGATTTTATTGACTATTCTACGCAGGACTGTCCAACCTTGCCAGCTTTGAGAGAAAGTTGGTACGAACAAGTAAACGTCATTGACAATTTCAAAAGGCCAGATCTAAATCCATACTCCCAAACTTACAACCCTGGTTGGAGAAACCACTTAAATTTTAGTTGGAGAAATGACAATCATTCACAATCTTCACAATTAGTCCTCCACGTTAAAATTTTCAAAACCTCTTGAGTTACCCACCATATGTCCCACCACTAAGAAAAACTCTAGAAGACACATTGCATTCGTTTATTGAAAAACAAGAGTCGATCAATCACCAAACAATGCAAACTTTAACCAATTTGACAGAAACTATCTCCAAACTTACATATACTCTGACCATGCATGAAAAAGGAAAGTTTCCTGCAAACCTGAACCAAACCCCAAGATGCAACAACATCCACAAATGAAAAATTCAAGAAACCAAAATATGAGTCAAGTCAAATCGGTTATAACCCTTTGTGGTGTTAAAGTAGTCGAAAAACACATTGTGAACCCTCGTGAAACTAGTAAAGATTCGATTTCAAAAAATAAGGAAGAGTTTGTCAAACCTTTAACCCATGAAGAAATAACCAACTCTCCTCCTATACCCCCATTTCCTCAAGCACTAATCAAGCCAAAGAAATCAAACAACAGTCCAGAAATTTATGAAGTTTTTAAATAAGTAAAGGTCAACATTCCTCTACTGGATGTCATTAAACAGGTACCTTCTTACGTTAAATTTTTGAAAGATCTTTACATGGTGAAAAAGAAACATAAGGTGTAAAAGAGAGTTTTTCTAACAGAACATGTAAGTTCCATTCTCTCAACCAATAGTACTTTAAAATATAAGGATCCTGGTTGTCCAACTATTTCTTGCACTATTGGGGATCATAAAATTGGACATGCTTTACTTGATCTTAGTGCCAGTGTTAATTTGCTTCCTTACTCAGTGTACCAACAAATCAATCTCGGTGAGTTAAAACCAACTTCTACTACTCTTTTACTTGCTGATAGATCGATTAAGGCTCCAAAAGGAATAATTAAAGATGTATTAGTCCAGGTCGATAAATTCATATCTCATGTAAATTTTATTATTTTGGAAATGAAACTAATTGCTAATGAATGCAAACAAATGCCTATTGTATTGGGTCGACCATTTTTAGCTACTGCTAATGCTTTGATAAATTGTAGGAATGAATTAATGAATTTATCTTTCGGCAACTTGGCACTAGAACTCAATGTGTTCAACATGTGCAAACAACCTCACCACTAAGAAGATGATGATAATGATAATGAGGAGATTGATCTCATCGAGCCAATAATTGAGGAACACATTCAGAATGAGAATTTTATAAACTCTGAAGAAATGTATTTTGCTGGTTCTTTTGAATCAAGTAAGGAATTAGATTGTAATACTTCTAATATATGCCCTATACTTGATTCTATGCAGGTACTTATAGGTGACGATGACCAATCGAACTTTAAAGTTACGGTACAACCTCAAGAACTAAACGAAGAAGAAGCACCAGAGCTCGAATTAAATCCCTTACCAGAAGAATTGAAGTATGCCTTTCTTGGGAAATAACAGACATATCCGGTGGTAATTTCTTCCCAGTTCATGCATGATCAAGAAGGTAAGTTGTTATCTGTACTAAAAAGGCATAAAACTGTAATTGGTTGGACTTTAAAGGACATAAAAGGCATTAATCCTTTAATTTGCACACACCGAATACACTTAGAAGAGAATGCCAAAAAAACCCGTCAACTACAAAGAAGATTAAACCTTCATATGAAAGAAGTGGTAAATAATGAGGTCTTTAAACTACTAGATGTATGAATTATCTATTTTATCTCTGATAGTAAATGGGTAAGTCTAATATAAGTAGAACCAAAGAAATCTAGAATAATCATTGTAAAAAATGAAAAAAGGTGAACCAATCCCAACATGAATTCTATCTAGTTGACGCATATGTATTGATTACAGAAAATTAAATGATGCCAAAGATCATTTTCTCCTTCCATTTCTAAACCAAATTCTCGAAAGAGTAGTTGGACATCCTTACTACTGCTTTCTTGATGGCTACTCTGGCTATTATCAAATCCCTATAACCTTAGAAGACCAAGAAAAGACCACATTGACATGCCCATTTGGAACACTTTTGTTTAGGAGAATGTCTTTTGGACTTTGTAATGCTTCTACAACATTTCAAAGGTGCATGCTAAGTATTTTTAGTGATATAGTTGAAAATTATCTAGAGGTTTTTATGGATGATTTAACTGTATTTGGCAATTCTTTAAATACATGTCTTGATATTCTAGAAAAAGTTTTGGAAAGGTGCAAAGAAAAATGACTAGTTTTAAATTGGGAAAAATGTCATTTCATGACCACTTCTGCAATTGTCTTGGGTCATGTTGTGTCTTCAAAAGGAATTGAAGTTGACAAAGCCAAAGTTGAAGTCATTTCAAAATTACTCTCACCAAAGACAATTAGAGAAGACGATTCCTTTTTAGCACATGCAAGATTTTATAAGAGTTTTATAAAAGACTTTAGTGCCATATCTAGACCACTTTGTAACCTCCTAATAAAATATACACCTTTTGAATGGACTAAAGATTGTTAAGAAGCTTTTGAAAAAATAAATACTCTTTTGACATCAACCCTAATAATGCAACCCCCTGATTGGTCTTTACCTTTTGAGCTAATGTGTAATGCTAGTGATTATGTCGTTGGCGTAGTTCTGGGTCAAAGAAAGGAAGGTAAGTTTTTTTTCATCTATTATGCAAGTAGAACTTTAAATAGTGCTCAAATGAATTACACTACAACTGAGAAAAAAACTACTTGCTGTAATATTTGATTGGATAAATTTTGTTCGTATTTAATTAGTTCATCCACTTTTGTTTATTTTGATCATGCTGTTGTGAGATATTTAATGTCAAAACAGGATGTCAAACCAAGGTTGATACGATGGATTTTGCTACTTGAAGAATTTAACTTGATAATCAAGGAAAAAAAGGGCGCTGAAAATGTTGTTGCAAATCATCTTTCAAGACTTACAAATGAGTCTTCAATTGAACAACACTTATCAATGATTCTTTCCCTGATAAATTTTTATTTTCTATAAACAAAATGCCTTGGTATGCTAATATTGTTAATTATCTTGCAACAAGTGAAATGCCATGTGATTGGAGTTCCCAGGACAAGAAGAAATTCTTAATAGAAGTGAGAAACTTTTACTGGGATGATCCATACCTGTTCAAGTACTGCTCTGATAAAATTTTTTGAAGATGCATACCAGACGACGAGGTAAGTAGAATAATTCAATTTTGTCATTCTAAAACCTACAGTGGCCATTTTTCTTCAAAAATGACTGCTGCAAAAATATTGCAGTGTGGATTTTATTAGCCTACATTATTTAAAGATTCACATGCATTCTGTAAAGTGTGTAAGAATTGTCAAATGGTAGGGTTTATTTCAGAGTAAAACATGATGTCTTTAAACCGCATCATTGTCATTGAAATATTTGATTGTTGGGGAATTAATTTTATGGGCCCTTTCCCATCATCATTTGAATTTGTATAAATTTTGGTTGCTGTTGATTATGTTTCAAAATAGATCAAGGTAATTCCTTGTCAGCATAATAATCACAAGATTGTGATCCGCTTTTTAAAAGTAAATTTTTTGAGCAGATTTGTAATATCTCGAGTCATTATCAGTGATGAAGGTAAACATTTTTTTAATAAGCCATTTGAGTCCTTAATAAAGAAACATGAAATTATACATAAAGTTGTTACCCCTTATCACCTTTAAACAAGTGGTCAAGTTGAATTAGCAAATAGGGAGATAAAACAACTTTTAAGAAGACAGTTAATCCAAACGGTAAAGATTGGTCTCTTCGACTAACTGATGCACTTTGGGCATATCGTACTGCTTTTAAAATATCTTTAGGAATGTCACCCTATCGGCTTGTTTATGAAAAATTTTGCCACTTACCAGTTGAACTTGAACATAAATCATTTTGGGCCATTAAAGCTTTTAATTCAAATCTTGATGATGCTGGTATTGTACGTAAATTACAATTACATGAACTTAATGAATTAAGGGATGATGCATATGAGAATTCCAGAATTATTAAGGGAAGAACCAAATTTTTTCATGACAAAAGAATTTTTCGGAAAACATTTGAAATTGGTCAAAAAGTGTTGCTTTATAATTCTCGTCTTCATTTATTTCCAGGGAAGTTAAAGTCAACGTGGAATGATCCATTTGTTGTAAAAAATGTGTATCCATATGGAGCCGTAAAAATTGAGAATCCAAAAGATGGTGTTACATTTAAAGTTAATGGTCAAAGATTGAAACCATATCTAGAATACCAACCACGTGAAGCAGATATCGAAATCAATTTGAGCGACCCACCAAATTTTAATTAAGTCTTTTCATTTTAACATTTTGTAAATTTGATTTACTGTTACTTTATCGTTTGAATTGTTTGATTTTTTCCTTTTCCCTATGTCTTGAATGGAGTGCATTGCATTGTTTTTAATTTTGTGTTGTTTGACAATTGTGCTTTAGCTCACCAAATTTTTATACTTGTCATGAGTACCTCCATGAGAAGTTTCCTTTTCGATCATCTTATATAGCTTTTACATGTAAAATTTCACCTGAGGAAATTGCTCTGATTTTGTAAATCACATCCCATTTGGGATCTACAACCACCAGAGTTAGTATCCCATGTGAAAGATTCAAAAAAACAACTCAAGAAAATAGAGGATGATATTTATAATCTACAATTGGAACTAGAGCTAAATTCAATAAAAGGACGAAGGTGAGTTATATTCCTTGTGTGTTTTTGTTTTATTTTGTTCTTCTTCTTCACTTTTTATTTGATTTTGCATATTTGATTCATTTTGTTTTGATTCACTCTCTCGTATAAATGGAGGATAACAGTACTCTGTGATTTTTTAAGTCGGTATTCTCAGTTTCCCACAATAACTGAAACCTTAATGTCAAGCGTGGAGGAAATACAACAAAAATTGCATCAACATTTTCCTTCTCTCCCTCAAAATGCTCTTAAAAAGATTTACAAAGCTCGTTATGAACGACTGCGTTTATTAATGGTCAATGAGATTCTTGCTGATATTTGCTGGTTAATTGAAACAAAAGTCTGATTGGCAGGTGAATTTTGTAATCTATTAATTTCCTACATGCCTGGTTTTGGTAAAAGTACATTTGCTAAGAAAAGAAGAGCTAAGCGACTTGGCTCTGAATGTTCTCTCTGTGTAAGACTTACTTGCAAAAAGCCACGTTGTAAAACTTTAGGAATGGTTTCTGTAAATCTTGAAGATAAAATCAAATTCGTTAAGGATGACATGAGTAAAGAATCATTGGATAATATCTTACGATCTCTTGAGACGCATCCCAGCAGATATGTTCAACGTGAAATTCAAAATTTGTGGAAGCTGTTCCAAAAGGAAAGTGCATAATTTAGTCTTGGGAATCTGACTCTAAAAGACCCTGTTTGCCAGTTTATAAGAAAACTGAATGGGAAGCTATCCTCGACCTATAGAGGGCATTCAAACCGTTACTGGACGTAAAACCAGAAGAAGATGTATGCCACAATCACAACTACCAGTAAATATCCTTTTATTTTACTGTTCATTAATCTTTTGCATTATTATTATTATTGTGTTCTTTTTTTCTCTAATCATTGTTTGCTTTTTCTTTTCACTGTTTGCCTTTGAATTATTAAGCTAAAAGCTTTACGCATCATTTGACAAACACATCACCTCATTTACAGATGTATATCATTATGTCTGTCACCAAGATCCTTAAATAGGAGCTCCTTTTCAAGCACTCACAAATTGTTTATTTTTAGAATTTTTCTAATGGCAACAACATCAAGCGGACAACTAAAGAACATTTGTGTGCTTTTTGGATTTCGCTATGGAAAGTATAAGGAGTTCGTTCAAGCAGCCATAGATCTTGGTTGTGTTATAGTAAAGAGGAAACTACATCTTGTATATGGAGGAGGTGGTCGAGGGTTATCAAAGCTTGTCTCTAAAGCTGCTTTCATTCGAGGAAGCCAAGTGCTAGACATCAATCCAAAAGCCTTAAAACCTTTAGGATGTCTTCCAGACCCACCAACTAGAGAAGAGTAAGTTGTCTCAAGTATGGAAGAAAGAATATCCGAAATGTTAAATCATGCTGACGCTTTCATTTTCTTACCAGGAGATCTTACAACTTTAGAGGTGCTAATTACATTTGCTTCTTGGGCCCATTTAAATATCCATAAAAAACTCATCGGTTTGTTAAATATTAATAACTTTTATTATGCCTTAATAACATTTCTTAATCATGTAATTAAAAATTATTTCATTCCATCCTCAACGAAAAAACTCTTTATTTGTGCTCCTACTACTAATGAGTTACTTGATCTTTTGCAAGGTTACAAACCCGAGCAAAATTCTATGACTTTGGCGTTGGATTGGGAAACTGATGACGATGGCAGTAACTCTCATAAAAAGTGTAAATTAGATTTAACTCTCCGTTTATAAATATTTCCAGCAGTGCCCAGGTGATATCTTTTAAACTCTACTCCTTTCTTTAGACATTGAGGACAATGTCTCCTTCAAGTTGGGGGAGGGAATAGTTGATAATTGTGGAATGTCTCAGTCTTGGTGATGTTTTTACTAATTTTTTGTTGTAAAGACTAACTTTGGATAAAACTTTGAGTCGAAAATGACATAATATAGAATATAGTGTCTCTAAAAACCCATATTCTTAATTTTATTGTGTTTTTTTTTCAAAAAAAATTATTTTCTAACTTTCTGTTTTCTGTCTTTTTCTCT
This sequence comes from Citrus trifoliata, assembly GCA_018350135.1. Lineage (NCBI taxonomy): Eukaryota > Viridiplantae > Streptophyta > Magnoliopsida > Sapindales > Rutaceae > Citrus > Citrus trifoliata. The sequence continues at coordinate 59,579 of VKKW01000356.1, read as the reverse complement.
TATTATCTCCCTTAAGTTTCTGCAATCAGTCCCAATTTGTTTTTAGTGTTTTCTTAAAAAAAAAAATTCTTTTTTGGTGTGATATTTTAATATTGGATAACATGATGATTTTCAAAATTTAGTTTTTGTATTATCTTTGGCCTTGAGTTATGTTACACTATGTTTTCCCCTTTGCATGTTGAAACGTAAATTGAAAAATTTGATGAGTGAAATTGATTAAGCCATTTAGAGGACTGTACATATCATGAAAAGACCAAGTGAGATTTTGAACCTATTATCCTTGGAGAATAATTTTGTTTGCCTATACAGCTTCACAATTTATTGAACAAGATCTCTATATTTTCCTTAAGGTAAAAAAAAAGAAAAAGAGAGAGAGAAAGTTTGTGCAGCCGCATCTAAAAGTCCATTGAACTAGTGGATATGAAAGATTATTTAGAGCCTTAAAAGATGATAAAAGATCATCTTTGATCCGTTTGAACCTTTCTAACCAACCCTATTATAAAGAATCCATAGTTAACTCCTTTGAGCCTTTTGAAAAAAAATCTTTTCCTTTGATAACCCATTATCTTATCCCACTCCAATGTGGAGTATCACCATATATTTTATGTTTTCCACCACCCAATTATGTTTGAAAATAGGGATGAGTATGTATTCCTAATAATGGTACTTTGAAAAAAAAAGTTATGTATATAAAAATAAAAATAAAAATAAAAAAGGAGAAAAAAAAAGAAAAGAAAACAATTAAAAAAAAGCACATTGTAATCTCCAAAAGGTCCCCTATTTTTCAAAAATATATTTTTGTTTTCCCTATTACCTTTTTTGTTAGCCATAACCCTAGTCTACGTTACGTCCTAATAAAAGTACGTCTTGATTTTTGGGAAATGTAGTTTGAAGTAAAAGTTAGTAATATGGACTAAAAGATGTAGTGATGCATAAAAATAAAAATAAATTTTGCTAGTAATTCCTTAGACTTGAGATCATTTTATTTCTAAACTGTGGGCATTATTTTTTCATCTTAGTGAGAGCGTGTGATATTGTTTTATTATTATCTCAAATCTATCATTTTAGAGTGACAGTTTAATTTGGAATATATTTTCTTTTGAGAGAGTCAGTCTTAATCATGAAGTTTTGGGGTTTGACGTACCGTTCTTAAAAGTGGCTTGATTAATGTAGCTCTGATAATTCATCATTTTACATGATTTTACTTAATTGATTTATGTGGGTGTAATTTTCTTTAGGCTGAAGATAATGCTTATATTTTTATTTGATTGTTTTCATTGATCCGATGGAAGAAGTTAACACAATTTTCAAAAAAAAAAAAATTCAATTTGGTTTTGAAATTTCTCTAAATTTTTATCGCGTAAATTGCTAGGGCCTAACAATAAGCTGGTTGGGGGGTGTGATTGACACTAAAAAGTGTATATTTAATAAGGATAAATTATTAGTTTTTCACTTATTATATCGATTAATGCGTTCATTATTTCTAAATTATTTTAATATTCCCCAAATATATTTTATATTAAATTAATTCACAATTTGTTAATTTTTATTTTGTAAATATTTTTTAGGAATAAAGATGAAATTGGAATTGAAAGGGGAAACAAAGAAGAACTACTGAAACACAATTGAAGAGGTGTAGTAATAAATAAAAAATAAATAAAAAGAACAAAAGGCAACCATGATTGCTTGTGATGGCCAAGAGGCCATCACACATTTCAATAGATAATATATATATAATAATAATAATAAAATAAATAAAGATAATGCATTTCTTTACCTATAAAACGCAAGGAAATGCAGGGAGCCAAGGGGTGCGAAGTTAGTATTGAGAAGCTTAAGCCGAGAGACAAAGTTGTAGCCAAGAGAGAACTGAAGAATTTCTGTATTTCTTTTCTTTTCTTTTCTTGTTTCCTTTTGTGTCAATTTTCCTTATAACATATTTCAAAAGTTTATCAAATAAAAAGAGTGTTGTGTTTTCTTTCAATATAAGTGACTAATTTTACTAAACGGAGGTGAAAGGTGAAACTCAATATTTCAAACTATTAAACTTATTATTTTCTCAAATGAGTTTTTAAGTTTATTTTATTCATTTCTAGTTATTTTTATGTCATGTTAATTTATAAATTTTCTTAGATATGTATGATATTTTGACATAATGTCGATACATTAAAATAATTGTGGCACATTAGATACTTTATTCCATATTTATCCACACACATAATTAGTTGAGAATTAAATGATATAATAATTAACTGGTAAAAAGTGAGGCAAAATAAAAATGAGAGAATAGTAAAATTATAATTTGAATACTGAGAGTCGATCATGTAACCTTAGCATGTCTTTAAATTGATTTCTAATGATTTCATTTCTCGCAATTAAATTTCTTTGTTTAAACAAATTGACAATTAGATTTTTAAATTCCATGTGGTTCGACCCCAAACTCACTGGATTATATTATAACTAGACACTCTTATACTTGGGAGTAATACACTTTTGAATCATGTCACCCACCATTTACAAATGCAAATATATAGTACATATAGTGCATAAATAAAAGGCCCTTATGATTAAAATAAAAGGTTCTAACCTTTAAAAAGTTTGATTATTCAAACTAAGGGTCGAGTCTGACTCAATCCTTATCAGGTTAGGAGCTCGACCCTTTAACCTAGCCATAATTTTTTAATTTTTAATATTTTAGTTTTTAAATAATTTTAAAATATGACTCAAATTCTCCATGTGGTCTTGAATTTTTTATAGTGCAAATAATATTTTTATCCTGTGTCTCATCTTGTTGTTAATTAGATCAAAACCCTTGACAATCTGATTCTATGATTAATAAGGGCATCCTTGCCTTTAAAGTAACCTGCATTCGTAGCATACGACTGTAGCCTTTACAGAAGCCATATCTCTATAATACTTTATTGTTCTAATAATAGCTGCTATAACTTTACTTTCATGGCCTGTAATAATAATCCTTATACTTGCAGTTTTGATGACTACTACAGTGGTCGCAGCTAAAATAACTTTAAACCACGCATTTGGTGGGGACGCCAAGCCTTTTGCTTCTCTTCTACTCTCTTATCAGTCTATTGTAGCTCAAATAGTTTTTATTCTTTAGAATGATTCGATTACTAATTTAGCTTTGGCTACTAAGCTTAAAGATTTTTCCCTTTTTCCTTGAAAAAGCCTTATCTTTCTGCCTTGCCAAATTACCCAGAAAAGGGCTACAAAAAGCTCTTTATTAGCTTTGGTTTTCTTCTTGGTCATTGCTTGCATCATACTCAAGAAATCTTGCCCTACAATACACTGAAATCCTCTAGCATTTTTTATTTTCCATATCTTTTGCGCTGGTATACATTCTACCAAAGCATGAAAAATGCTCTACCTTTAATTTTCCCTGATCTAGCATCTTAGATTAGAAAGAACTTTTCTTTTCCATAGATTTTCACCAATCGGAAGCAGAACTTGAGAAGCTCTCCTCATCAATATCTTCAAGTTTACAGTATGAAACCATATCACACTCCTTTGATTTGGGTTATGATATTATCTACTCAGAAAATGTGGGAATCTAATTTTAAGGGCCATTTTTATTGCCACTCTTAATAGAATATTAACCCTTCTTATCATAATGCCATAAGATTTGACCTAGACAAGGTTTTCTTAGTAATAACATTCTCAAAATTACATTAGCATATTCCTTTATATATTTTTTAACAACAATAGTTTCTTTCCATTAATGCTATAAATTTATTAGATCTACTATTATAAATTCGATTAGTACAGAGGGTTGTGTAACTAGTTTAAAGTTTTCTAGCCTCAGCATTCTATACTCTTAAATACCTTGATTTGCTTACCATTACAAATCTTTTATTTAACATCCTAACAAATATGCCTCCATATGAATGATGGGATCCTAATTTAGCATATAGAAAATTTGCAAGCTTGAAGTATCTAGCTTTTAGATCCAAGGCCGCCAAAGAATTTGGAAATTAAATAAGTCTCCATTCCTATTTTGCCACAAGTGCTTGTTAAAACAAGAGAAATCTTTGAAGCGCAAACCACCTTTTAATTTGGATTGACTATTTTTCTCTCATTTAGCTCAATAGATTTTCCTCTTCTTAATTTTTGAACCCCACCAAAAATTAATAATAACTCTCTAAATATTTTTAAATTGCCCTATTAGAATTTTAAAGACACTCATGGCATAGGCTGGGTCAACTTGGGTCATTGTCTTGATAAAAAACCTCTTTCCCACCATTAAAGAAGAATTTATACTACCATGATAACTTTAAGCTTAATGTCACTAAAAAGAACCCATTTTACTTCATCCAACCATGGATGGCAGTCCTAAGTATTTTTCATGGTTAGAGGTTACATTTAACTAAAAAATGTCTTAGATTGTAGCCACTTGTCCAGCACTAACATTGCATTAAAGAAATATTAAAGATTTGGCCAATGCAAAACGTTATCATTCAAAAATAACTTTAAGATGTTCATAATCTTTATTAGTCGCTCTAGTAAAGAAGAGGCTCTCATCAGCAAACATTAAATAAGAAACTGAGATATCATTTCCAACGTGAAGACAATGAATAAGCTTCTGTCTCTTTACTTAGAGAACACTTCTACATATATAAAGAACAAATAAGGAGATAAAGTGTAGCCCATAGAACACTTCTGCACATATAAAGAATAGATAAGAAGATAAAGTGTAGCCCATAGAACACTTCTGCACATATAAAGAATAGATAAGAAGATAAAGTATAACATTTCCTTAATACCCTTTGGAGTTCAAGTCAACCCTTTTTGCAACTCCATTAATGATTATAGAAAAAAGATGATGTAGTGATCAAATTCATTATAAAATCTACCCACTGCCTAGAGAATCTCAACTTAAGCGTAACTTACTTAAAAAAAATTCTATTTCACTTTATCATAACCTTTATTAATATTTAGCTTCAAAGCAACCAACCTTTTTCTTTTACCATTAGTGCGTTTAATTTTGTGCAGAAATACATAATCAATAATAACATTATCAATTATGAAGCTTTTGGGTATAAATTCAGATTAAGTGGGATATTACTTTGTTTATGATGTGCTTTAGACTATTAGTAATAACTTTTAGTAACATTCTTATGCACTATATTATTAAGGCTTATGGGTTTGTAAATTAATAATCATTCTTGGTTTTTCTTTCTTAGTGTCATTTTGATGTGGGTGTGATTAAGAGGAGTAATTGTACCTTTCCAGTCAAGAATGTAGAGACAAGTAGTGAGTATTCCTTTGTTAATAGATTTCCAATGCTTTTAGAGAAAGGCAACTAACAAACCATTGGGATCAGGGCCTTGATAGGGCATATTTGATAGAGAGAGCTTTTGAAACTTTTTCAACTGTGAAATGTTGGTTTGATTGCTTATTCATCTCTATTGTGATTTTAGGGCATAAATTACAAGGGAAAAGTTCAACTGCTTTCGAGAAGTGTTGGATGTTGTGAATAAATTTCTAAATTACTTACAAAAACCCTTCAATTTCGTCATCATCATTAGTCTATTGATTCTTCTTATTAATTGTCCCATAGATCTTGTTTTTTCTCTTTTTGGTGGAAGCTTTGTAGTAAAAGCACTTAGATTTCATTTTACATTCTCTTAACTAGTCAACTATTGATCTTTATTTGCAGTAGCTATCTTTATTTAGCAAAATGTTCTTAACTTGATTCCCTAAGCTTTTTATCTCTTCTCTATTTTTATATTGCTTATAAATCTATTTTACACTTGTCAGCTTCTCCACCAGCTCTAACTTCTCATTCTTTTTCCCAAACTTCTTTTTACTCTACCTCTTTAATTGAATCATTGATATGTGGCTATCTTCTTCTAGGGTCCTACTAGCCTAATTTCCTTACTTATACTATTTATTTTTAACTATTACCTTGCAAGATTTATATGGACTCTGTATATCCTCATAATGAATTCTATTGAAGGACCTTTAACATATCTCTTATTTGCAATCTTTTATAAATCTCTAGTACCACTTTATGGTGATTAGATACCCAAGTACCAAGCTTGTGACAACTAAATTAGGAAAGCTGTTTCTCTAACTTTACCCCAAGAAAACTATCAAGTTTTTCTATAACACAATGGGAACCAAACCTCTTATTGGACCAAGCAAATGGATACCCCTTCCAACTTAAATCAACTAGTTTACACTCATAAATAACTCTCTAAACTCAGCAATAATATTAAGGTTCTTTTTAGCACCATCATTCTTTTCATTTGGATCTAGCATTTAATTAAAAATCCCCTAAATAGATTCAAGTTAAAGAAGATAAATTTGATAATCTTCTAAGCAAGGTCTAGGTAAACTTCTTCTGAGCTATCTTTAGATGGCCATACCTCCATGTACAGTTCCATTTCTTGCGATTCTTTATCTGAAACTCAACGTTAATATGATGGCTACTATAAGAAGTCACATTTACTATCATATTTAAATCACATAATAATGCTAACCCACCTCATAAACCATTCCTATCAACATCAAGACAATTATTAAACTTCAACTTTTTACTTACTATTCATTTGCGTGGACATCATTCTTGTTTTACTGATAGGCCAAGGCGATCTCAACGTGTTCCTATTAGAAATCCAAGATACACGTAAGAAAGATATGTTGTTGTGCTACTGAAGACTTCTTGTTGAAGCTTGAGTCTACATTGTTGGGCAACATTCACATGCTTAAGAATAGGTCGGGCAATTTAGTTATTTATTTATGATATAAGTAGTGTTTTCCTTATTTATAGTAACGTGATCCAGAGTTTAAGAAAAATGATTCAACGTTATGTATTTATATTCCATCAAAATTCAATGAAGGCAATAAATAATTTCATCCAATTTAGTGGCTTTATTCTCGCCATAAGAGAATTTTTTTTTAGCAATTGTAATCAAACGTTGAATGGGACTAAACATTGGTATTAGACCCGTGACTACAATGGCAACCAACAAGAACAAATTGAACAATTAGAGCAAGTGTTAAGTGGACTTCAAGATTAAATGTATATAATGGAAATGGTTGTAGCTGATAAAGTATAACATATGGAAGAATCTATTAACAAGCTATCTGAAGCATTACTTACCGTTGGAGTAGGATCTAACAGCAAGGGTGACTGTGATAGCCAATTCAGCATCAGTAAAGAAGGTCACTGAGAAAGTACAGAGGGAAGTTGACAGATGTTCTCATTCAAGACAGCCAAACTTGAGTTCCCAAGATATTCGGGTCATGAACTGACAAAGTAGTTCAACCAAGTTAATCAATTCTTCGCAAGATACCATAGAGTTATAAAAGTTCCTTTGGCTTCATTTCACTTAGAACGAGAGGCTAATCAATGGTGGCAATGACTACTTTGGGCTTACAAAGAAGAAAGGAAAGTGGTGCCATGGGCTGAATTTGAGGAAGAACTATAGGCATGATTTAGACATTTCGAGTGTGAAAGCTTTGATGAAGCATTATAAAGGGTAAAACATATTGGTTCACTATAGGTTTACAAGAAAAAGTTTGAAAAACTAGGCAACCATATTCGAGGATAGATGCAAAAGGCATTGGTAGGGGCTTTCATGGGAGGGCTCAAACCAAAAATTGCTGACAATATATAAATGTTCAAACCCTGTCTAAAGGAGGCAATTAGCCTTGCTCGCATGTGAGATGAGCAAATAATTCATCAACGAAAAATCACTCGACCACCACTATTTAATTGACCACCACTAGAGTTATCAATCTTAACAAAATTGAAACCAACAACTCCACTAAAACATATATCTTGGGAACAAATGCAAAGAAGGCATGCTCAATGTCTCTGTTTTAACTAGGACGAAAAGTTTTTTTATAGGACATAAATGTCGAGGACTACATGTTCTATTTTTGGAAGAGAACTTTTTGGATGACAGAGAAGATGGGGATGAAATTGATGCAATACTAATTGGGTTTCGTCCTAAACTCGAAATTTCTTTGCATGCCTTAACAAGATATACCATCTCTAAAACCATGCGAGTATCAGCTAGAATTGGGCAGTACGAAGTCATAGTATTATTTAACAGTGGCTCTACACATAACTTCATCAGTGAGAAAGTAGCCATCTTGTTACAACTACCAGTTATCCCTACTAAGCCTTTGAATGTGAGAGTAGCTAATGGCAGCCCAATAAAATGCTAAGGTAGATTTGAGCATGTGTAGATTTTCCTTCAAGGTATTTTGTTTTATCTTACGCTATACTCTCTACCATTAATTAAGTTAGACTTGGTGCTAGACATGCGATGGTTAGAATAATTGGAACGATAGTGTGTAATTGAAAACAAATGACTCTAAAATTTAAATGGCAGAATCAATTTCAAAGGTTACAAATGAATGAACAACCCATTCAAGCTGCATCCTTGAAAGTAATTTCGAAAAAACTTAGGTGAAGAAGTTCTATGTTTGCTATTTATGTACAACCATCTAAAGAGATAACACAACCAGATGCCCATCCAGATATGCAACGACTTTTGCTAATATTTTTGCTGAACCTGAACATTACCTTTAGTAAGAGAAGTAAATCACCACATTCTTCTCAAAGAAAAAACCAAGCTTATCAATATGAGACCCTACAGATATCCTTGTTTTCAAAAAGCTAAAATTGAAGAATGAGTTAATGGCATGTTAAAATTGGATTTTATTAGATGAAGCACTAGTCCTTTTTCATATCTTTTTTTAATGGTTAAAAATAAAGATGACACGTGGCGTTTTTGTGTTAACTATAGGACCCTTAATGCTATAACCATTAAGGACAAATTTCCTATACCTACAGTTGATGATATATTAAATGAACTCGATAGAGTAACCTACTTTACAAAACTTGACCTTAAAGCTGGATATGATCAAGTACACGTACATGTACATTCTAAAGATATTCCTAAAGCTACATTTTGTACTCACAGTGATCACTGTGAATATTTAGTCATACCTTTTGGTCTTTACAATGCCCTATCTACATTTCAAGCAATTATGAATGCCATTTGTCGCCCATACCTTCGCAAATTTGTATTAGTTTTTTTAATGACATATTGATTTATAGCCCCAACTAGACCATGCATCTGGAACATGTTAAACAAGCTTTTAAAATATTGAGACATCATCAATTTTTTATTAAATTCAGTAAATGTTCATTTGGGCAACAAGAGTAGAGTACTTGGGTCATATTATTACTTCCTCAGGAGTAAAATTTGATCAAGGAAAAATCAAGGCCATGCTTAATTGGCCTAGGCCTACTAGTGTTAACAAGTTATTACAGGAAATATGTTCACAATTATGGCATCTTGGCTTATCTACTCTCCAACTTATTTAATAAAGGCCAATTTGAATGACCTGAGGAAATTGAAAGTGCCTTTAATGCTCTTAAGTAGGCTATGACTTCAACTCCAACTTTAACTATGCCAAACTTCAATGGATCCCTTGTGATTGAATTAGATACTTTAAGTGAAGTGATAGGTACGGTCCTCACTTAATAAGGTAAACCAATTGCATTCATGAGCAGAGCTTCATGGGTGTTTAAACAATCATGGTTTATATATGCCAAAGAAATGCTTGCTATTGTCCAAGCCATACAAACTTGGCATCCTTACGATAATAATAAATCTAAGCTCTTCATATTCATGGCATAATGGGTTAGTTCTTTACAAAAACAGAGTGGTTGTTCCCCCATATCATTCCTCAACTCTTACAAGAATTTCATGACTCTTATCTTAATGGACATTCTGGGTTGTAGTGCACATATAAGAGATTAACACAACAATTTTATGTTTCTTCTTGTGATGTTTAACAACAAGCCACAGTTGACACTCTTTCTCTAGCTAGACTCCTGCAGCCATTACCAATTCCATGTCAGGTTTGGGGTGACATCACCATGGACTTTATTGAAGCCCTTCCAACCTCTAATGGTAAAAATACCAATCTCGTAGTGATGAATCAATTCAGTAAGTCAGCTTATTTTCTACCAGTATCTTACTCATTCACGGTGTAGTAAAACTCAATGGTACACCAAAAACCTTTATTAGTAATCGAGACCATGTGTTCATTAGTAAGTTTTTATGTGAATTTTTCAAACTTTCTGGAACGTAATTGAAAATGAGCTTAGCGTACCACTCGCAAATTGATGGGCAATAAGAGGTTGTTAACCAATGTGTTAAGCAATACCTTAAATTTTGTCTATCAATAACCTAGAAAATAGAGCTCATATCTTCCATGGAATGAATGGTGGTACAATATAACATACTAAACCTCTATAGGAATGACACCATTTTAAGCTCTTTATGAGCGGTTGCCACCAGCCATTCTTAGTTACAAATTAGGTAGCTCTCTAGTAAATGGTAAATGCAGTAGATCAGAACCTAGCTCTATGAGATAAATAGCTATGATAACTCAAGGCCAACCTACATGCAGTGAATAATCAAATGAAACAGATGGCAGACGCCAAGCATCTAGATCTAGAATTTCAAGAAGGCGATATGGTTTTCTTTAAGCTACATCCATATAGACACCAATCTGCTTTTAAAAGGGCATACAAAAAATTAGCAAATTGGTTTCATGGGTCCTTTGAAGTTGAAATAAAGGTTGGAAAGGTGGCCTACAAACTCAAGCTTCTATTGGAGTCACGAGTTCATCCAATCTTCCCTATTTCATTGCTTAAAAGGAAATTGGGAGAAACAAGCAATTTTAGTGTTAATTTGCCACTAGTTAATGCTAATGACAAAATTATTATAGAGCCTGAAGTCATTTTAGATACCCGCTAGGTGAAAAAAAGGTCTTGCTTTGTCGAAGAAAGATTGATTAAATGGAAATACCTACCTGACAGTAATGCAACCTAGGAAAATTCTCAAGAATTGCAAGATGGATTCATTACTATAGATGTTGAGGACAAGATCCCACTAAAAGAGAGAGGTAATGATATGCTAGGGCGATCTTAATGTGCTCATATAAGAAATCCAAGGTACATAAGGATGTGTTGTTATGTTGTTGAAGACTTGCTGTTGTAGAATAAATCAACGTTGCTGGCCAATGTTCACATGTTTAAGAATAGGTCATGCAATTTAGTTATTTATTTTGATAGAAGTAGCGTTTCTCTTGTTTATAGCAATTTGTGATCTAAAGTGTAGGAAAAGTGGTTAACTTTTATGTATTTATATTCCATCAAAATTCAATGAAGGCAACAAGTAATTTCATCCAATTCAGTGGCTTAATTCTCACCATAAGAGAATCTTTTTTTTTTTTTTTATAGTAATTGGAATCAAGCTTTGACTAAGACATATCACCCACATAAGAAAATAATACGTTTGCCTATGCTGGGGAAGAATTTTTGCTAGGGACATTCGAGTATACCTCAAACCCCTCACTAATGATTTTTGCTACTGTCGCTGGGTCTAGCTCTTGATAGTTTGACCATTGTGACTATATGTATTCCTTTGATCTTCAAAGCCATTTCACATGAAAACTTCGAGTTTAGATAATAGGAGCTTAGCTATTTGATTTGGTTTTGCTTTTACTGGGCTCAGGATCTTAAGCATTTCTAAATTATGTTTGTAAATTGTCTAAAGCATTATATGGTTTAAAGTAAGAACCTAGAGCATGATATGATAGGCTTAACATATTTCTTTTAGAAAATAATTTTTCAATGGGTAAAATAGACAGTACACTATTAGTCAAAAACAAAGATCAAGATATACTTGTTGTGCAAGTTTATATTGATGATATTATATTTGGTTCTCCTAATGAGTCTTTGTGCAAGCAATTTCATTTTTTATGAGTAAAGAATTTGAAGAAAGCATGATGGGAGAGTTGAAGTATTTATTTGGACTTCAAATGAAGCAAAACAATGAGAGAATCTTTATCAATCAAACCAAATATGTTAAAGACTTACTGAAAAGGTTTGGGATTGACAATTCAAAAACTAAAAATACTTCAATGAGTACAACAATCAAGCTTGATAAGGATAAAAAAAATAAAGAAGTTGACATCAAAATGTACCAAGGTATGATTGGATCTCTACTTTACTTAAACGCTAGTGGACTCGATATCATGTTTAGTGTATGTTTATGCATAAGATTTCAATCATGTCCCAAGAAATCCCATTTGGTTGCAGTTAAAATAATTTTGCGATATTTGTGTGGAACCATTGATCTTAGACTTTGGTATTATATAGGGAACAAATATAGACTTAATATGCTACTCGGATGCCGATATTGTTGGTTATAAAGTGGACATAAAGAGTAATAGTAGTAATTGTCATTTTCTAGGTCATTTATTTGTTTCATGGTTTAGTAAATAGCAAAATTTAGTTGCACTTTTAACCATCGAGGCTAAATATATTGCCATTGGTAGTTGTTGTGCGCAAAAAGTTTGGATAAAACAAACCCTTGGAGATTATAGGATTAATCTTGATCACATACCTATTATGTGTGATAACACCAGTGCTATAAACTTATCAAAGAATTACATTCAACATTCTAAAATCAGCCTCATAGAAATTAGACATCATTTTTTAAGAGGTCATGCTTAAAAAAGGGACATTGCAGTAGAATTTATTTCAACCATAAAACAACTTGCAGATATTTTTACAAATTCCTTTTGTGAAGAACAATTTACCAAAATCTGACCTGAACTTGGGATGATGAAATTTTCACATTAATATTTCTTTTCATGATATTGAAACCATTAACTTTTATGATTTTGTATCTTTGTCATTTGTATATTGCATGAATTGTTTGTGTCCACTATATTATATGTGTTGATTTTGTGTTTTTAAATGATTATCATCATGTTTCATGTATAAAGTGGCATATTGAAAAATTTTGATCACAAAATGATTTTCAAATCGATCAAGATTTAGCCGAAGATTAAATTAGTGCACAAAATATGAAGCAAATGGCTAATCGCTTGAGTTTACATAATTAATCACATTGAATCAGAATGCTTGTTATTTTGAAATGGTATGTCATTTTTGGGAAACGATAAAATTAAATTAGTGCGCAAAATAAAAAACAAACGACTAACCACTTGAGTTTATGCGATTAACCTGTTTGAAACAGTTGCTTGCTATTTTGAAATAGTTTGTTGTTTTTAGGAAATAATAAACCATTTTCATGATTCTCACTCACTGGACCTAAACGATACTCCACTTATTGGTAAATAGTTAATCGTTTTCACATTTTAAGGTCATTGTAGGGTTTCTTCTTCTTTTCTAGCAAGTTGTTTTCTCTCTTTCTCTGAAACCAAATGCGCCTCTCTCACTTTGAAATCCTTCATTTTCTTTAATTTTTAAGCTAAATCAAGCCTAGGAAATCATCATACTTTATCTCTAGATCAATTTTATACTCAAAACACACCTTTACAAAAATTACAAATTCCTAAATCCTAAGCTTAGGTTTTCAATCGAACCCTCTCACTTTCAATTTGATCCACATTTCATCAATTTTTAATAAATTGAAATTTTAAATTACTTTCAAACATCATTTGCTTCAGTTTAATTGGTTCATTTTAAGGATTTTTCATTTATGTGTAGTCTAAGTAGACAAACTCGAAAGGGAAAGGAGAAAGGCAAACAATCGGCACCTGAATCAAAATGAGCACGACATGATGATGATGATGATGATGATGATGATGATGAGTGCCTTGATTTCGAGTCAACACACTTTCCAACAGCACTAATGGCCAACTGTTTCTTCCTCAAGTTTATGTCGCTTACGGTACTTCTTTTTTATTATGTAGAAATGGCTTACATGACTTCTCTTAGAATTTATAATTAAAATTTGAAGGAATTGTTGGAAATAGTTGGTTGGGCTAATGCTTTAATTATTGAGGAGAATATGTACCAAGACTTAGTTAAAGTGTTTTAGTCGAATATGGATAATTCTGCAGAACATCAGAATTGAGTAATCACTAACGTTGATGGTGTTCCCATATAATTTGATGTAGGTGATTTAAATTCTATCTTAGGGACTCTAGATGATGGTCTTAAACTGTATACTTCTAGGAAAGCTCTAGTGTTTTCTAGTCAAACATATGTAGATGTTGTTAGGAACATTTGTAGGGGTGTTGATTCAACTGATAATATTTGTAACATCCATCTCTATGCCTATTGTCTATGTTTACAGTCTCATGTTCTATATAGCATACTTTAGCATGTTGTCACTACTAGGAAATGACATGCACAATAGATCACTCGTTTAGATGTAGCTTTGATAGATTCTTTGTTATGGGGTCATTCGGTTAATGTTGGATACACTATCATTCATCATATGCTTAGTATTCCTGGGGTCACTAACCACTCATTTCCATGTAATAACTTTATAGCTAGGATTCTTAGGCATTTTAGAGTGCCCATCGACGAACCTACTTTTGAGCCCACTAAACATTTAGGGGATGAGGCAATATGTAGTTTGGGATATGACTGCATGAATAAACAATGGGTGAAGATTTTCAAGAATAAGTATACTTTGATTACTCTTGACAACCATCATACACTCAACGATGTCATACCTCCCAGTTAGTGGCCTAACTTTTCTTTACCACTACGAGCTCAGGGAAAACATCTAAATCCACATCTTCCTACACATGGTCCAGACGTATCTACTTCTACCATACCTACTTCAGACACACATACTTCTAGAGAGGTTACTCTTCAATAATTACTTGAAGAGTTAGAACACTCTCTGTACAACAAAACAAGCTTTCAACAACACATTTTTTATGAGCACCAACATCTCTTCAAGTAATAGCAACAGATACTTAATGGCCAACGGCTTTCGTTTGAGCATCTTGGTGTTCCTTATCCATTTTTACCACCACGATCACCCCAATAGCTCATATTTTATGTTCTATTTTTGTATTTTGCTCTGACACAACAAAATTTTTATCATTATCATTATCATTATCATGTATGATAGATATTATTTTTTTTATTAGATGTTGTTTATACTACTTGGTTTAGACACTTTGGTTCAATGCTTATTGATGCTTGTCTTGAGTTTTTGATGATTGATAGGGGGAGTTCACTTAAACTTTCAGGCATGGTATTGGTTCTATCGTGGTAATTTTTCTATTCACTTTTTACATGTTAGTCTTTGTTATAATGAAGAGGAGATAGTATATATATTTTGAAGTATTAAGCATACATTTTTGAAGTTACGAGTACTTTGAAATGTCGAGAATATGTTTTTAAGTGTTTTTTGTGGAAGTGTTGAGCATATGTTCTATTTTGAAGTGCTTGTGTTGAAAATACATTTAGGATAAATAATTGTAATACACACACACACCTGCAAGGGGAGTTTTAAAAGGAGTTTTAAATTTGAAATTTGTTAGTAGATTTGATTTTTGTAACATATGCATACATTCAAGGTGTGTCCTTATAAAAGCTAAAAATACATAACGTGTTTTGTCATCATAAAAAAGGGGGAGATCATTAAACTATACGGTTATATAGCATTTCAATTTCGATGATAACAACCCATGAGTCATGGGTAAAATATAAAATACACATATTCTTTTATTTTGTTTTTAAAACAAGAAAATAAATGTTGAATTTTCTTTTAAACGTTCTTAAAATTGCTTTCTTTGTATTTTCTAGAGGAAAATTCTATCATGTGAATATTATTCCAAATTTTCGGTATAAGCACATTTCTGTAAAAGTTTTTTAGATAGAAATTCATTTATATGCTCAAATGGTAATTCACTATAATCCAAAATAGTAAGTCGATTAAATTAAAACTAGCTTCTGGACATAATCAGCATATTACTAAATGGAAAGCGACAAACCGATTGCATTAAATTAGCTCTCTAAAATCAAATGGTAAACCGATAAAGTTGAAGCAGCAAACCAATTGCATCAAATTAGCTCTCTAGAATCAAACGATAAACTGATAAAGCTGAATCGGCAAACCGATTCCATGAAGATGATTTATTGAAATCAAGCGGCAAATTGTTTTCTTGAAGTAGTAAACCACTTAAGCAAGAATTTCAAAATTTAGCCATAACTGTAAGTGCCACATAAGCAAATGGTAAACTGTTTACTAGGAAGTAGTAAATCGATTATACATGAAAGTCAACAACGGCTAGCTTTATTGTTCAATCTATAAATAGCCAAGAAAAACACTTTTGAAATATGAATTTTTGGCTATTTGTATCAAAGTTTAAAAAGTCTTGAGCTTTTATTTGCTTATACACATTCATTGAATCTATGTTTGAGCTATCATTTGTAAATATACACATGTGAATGTGCATTTATTGTAATTTGCATTTCAATATCAAAATTAAGTGATTGTAAGTGTAAGGAAACACTTGGTGAGAAGGTGTGGGATCATCTCTAATTGCAAAGGTTTATTAAAACCTTGGAAGTCAATTGTAAACTTCTTGAAGCCTTGGATTCTAAGGCTTCAATAGTGAAATCTTCAAGCTAGGTTTGCTTGGAGGGCATTGATGTATACGCGTTTTGCCAAACTATATAAAAACTTCATGTTTGCCTTCTCTCCCTTATCTTTTTAAACTTATTCATTGTTATATTTACTGTTATTGAATCTCTTAAGGAATTAGTTTAAATTATTTTGTGATTTCATTTGTTTAATTAAAAAAAATTCACCCTCTCATAGGTTGCTTGACTAGAATTTCAAGAGCAAATCCACTAGCCTAAGAAAATAAAATATAGAAATTGAATTCACATACTAAATTATAACTCTAGTAAAATCTAATCAATAAAAATTAAAACACTTGCTAAAATAATTAAATCTAAAATAATTGTCCTGCATCATTCCCTTCATCTTAAAAGAAAACCCATCCTTGAGTTTGAGTGCAATTTGGAGCATTGAACTTGTAGTTAAGCATCAATTCCTCTTGATACTTGAACTGATATCTATTGTTTTTTATCTTCCTTGAAACTTTGAAAAAGCCATATTTCATCTTCTTTTTACATTTGCTCATGACACTTATAGAACATGAAATCTTAGACAAATGAAAAACCACTAAGCCTATCACGACTTTCACCACAAATAACACTTTCTAATTAACTTTATCCTTGAACTAGATCTTCTTCAAGTATAACTTTATGCCTTTAATGTATAACCTTATTGATAATTGGTTGTGACATTTAAACTTGAATTGGCTGCACAAACTCAATTATATTGTAGGTTAAATGCTCAAATCAAAAGTAGAAGTTATCTCTCCTTTTATAATTGTAGACACATCTCAATCACTTCTTCTTAGGAAATGATTTGTGATAGTTTAAAATAAAGGAACTGATACGTGGCTGATGGGAGTTCTTGATGGTAATAAATGTGCAGAATCATAGTTAAAATAAATAGATGACTGTTTGAAAGTAAACAAATTACTGTTTAAAAATAGAAACTCAAGAAATAAAATAACACGTTATTGGTTCACCAATTCAAAATAATGGATTACCGATTAAAAACAGAGAGGTTGTTTGTGTTAACAGATAACCATTTGAGGTTAATGGATAACTATTTTTGCTCGCCGTTTTTGTGCGATAAAAAACTATTCCTAGGTTTTCTTTTTCGTTTTCCAGTTGCCATCTCACTGTTTTCTCTCTACCGATGGCATCCATGCCTACTTTCTATAAAATTCTCACTTTTCTTGCATTTTCCTGCCATATTGAAGTTATAGAATTATTTATAATCACTTTTAGGACATTTCTAACTGATCAAAACATCATTTCAAGCCTAAAATCTCAAAACCCCAATTTGAAACCCTATTGTTAAATTGATCCATTTTCTTCATTTTTTGCTAGTTTTTTGTCAATGTTCACCAAATTTAGCATCCAAATCACTTCTTATACCCTTTATATTCATTTTAATCGGTTCAATTTTTTTTATTTAATCAAGTTTAAAAAATTCCCATTATTGTATCCATATCAATAACCGAAACCTCAAGGACCAAAAAAAAAAAAAAAACAAGCTGCAAGGAGGAACACAATACCTCCTAAGGAGACTTATGACTTTGAGAGAATCCATTTCTCCACTACTCCTTTGACTAAATGCTTCCAAACTCGCTTTATAGGTCGTAAGGTAATTAATTCTTACTTTGTGAAATTGGATGATTTTGAGGAATTGGTTGTGTGTGGTAGAAGTGTAAAGGCGTTGTTGGAACCTTGGGAGAAGGCTTCCAATACTCACTCATTGTTTAAAAGAAATTCTTTTAGATCTCTTTGAAGAAAAAATATTTAAGAGGTGCTCTTCATCTTGGAGCCTTAATTTTCATGAAAGTTTGGTTTCTCTCCAATTAAGGTATGTGTTCTCAATAAGATAGTAGATTTACTATTTTTTCATGTCGCGAAGTTTGTTAACCCATATTTGATGATATCATTTTATTAATAATATAGATGTGAATTATGTTAACCCATACTTTTTTATTATTGTTTTACTAATATGGATGTAAAGTATGTTAACTCATATTTGATGTCATTAATTTACTTCTAATATAGATGTGAATTATGTTAACCCATAATATTTGTTATTATTTTGTTAATTCATTTATTATATTATTGTTGTATGATGGTTAAATATAATCTATAATAATAGCAAGTTACAAACATCTATTGCCTTAAATAACCATGAATTGACATCATTATATGATCAATCAACTGAGTCCACAAAGAAAGAAGTTTTATTAGCATCAGATGTACTCGGCACTTATTTCGACTCAGTAAATGATACATAATTATGGTATAACAATTATGCCTGAATAGTTGATTTCAGTGTGAAGAAAGATGGCATACGACATAAAGGAAAAATGTCTAGATGAATCATAATTTGTCGGTAGGTTTGTCATCTGGAAAAGCTTAAAGATGGAAAATATGCTCAAAATTATAGTAAGATGCAAGAACCGTGACCAATCACACTAATGGTTATCGAGCATGATTTCAAGTGAATTATGATGAATTTGTTAGTAAATACATTGTCAAAGAATCCAAGTTTGGATATAGCCATACTTTGGCTTTTGCTAAGGAAGTCCATCTTATTCATTCACATCAGAAAGTTAAAGATATCTTGTGCAAGCTAAGACATTAAGGCATGTTGGTGTTAAAACGGGTCAATTTATAGATTACATGGCTAATCAGGTTGCAGGGTTACACAACCTAAGTTGTACTCACTGAGATGTTCAAATTACACTAGATGTTTGGACTCGTGCTAAAGTTAAAGATTTTGATTCAAACACAATTATAGTATACTTTACTATAAAAGCTTAATATGAACTTGGGCTATGTTTTGGGTAGACACTTCATGATGAAAATAGGCTATGGAATTTGTTATGGACTGATTATATAACATGTTATAACTCTCAATGTTTTGGTGATGTTTTGGCATTTAATGCAATGTACAAGATTAAGTTATATCAAAAACCTCTCATAACACTTGTTCACATATACCATTATCGTAGAATTACAATCTTCATATTCATATCGTTTACAAATGAGACAGTTGACTCATACGTATGGCTACTTCAGACTTTCTTGTATGATATGGATGTTGTGAAAATTTTATTGAACTCGCAAGTGCACGAATATATTGTAGAATAGATCAATAGTGACGAGTGTCGATCCCACCAGGAAGTAAATTTTAATTGCATGTAGAGTTAATTTTCTAAGTGGATGGTTAGATTTGTCATGAAAGTGATTTACACTTATCCTAAAATTTAAATTAGAATAGCAGGAATAAATTAAAGTAAAATCTATTGAAATGAAGCGCTTGAATATCTGGATCTGCATCAACATGCACCATGGACTTAATATTCCTTATTAGTGCCAATTAAATCATAAGGGGGTTTCCACTTCTTAAGAACCACACTCTAATAAATATAGTGTTAAGGGCTTATCATGCCAAATAGTAATAATCATACACTAGGGAGACGATTGTACTAGTGCCGTATCTAGACAAGATTATTACTATCTGTCGACAAAAAGTCAAAACATCCACAAAAATCAAAGAGGAAGAAAAAGTAAATTTACCAAATAAAGCCCATGGAACAAGTTGAGACTTCACGTTCAACCCAAACTTGAAAGATAATTAGCTACTCATAATTGAACTAGGGGTAAAATGAAAATTTATTAAAATACGTAGAAAATACAATATGGAGAAGGCATTACAAAAAATGAAGCTAAAAAATGAATTCAACAGCGTTGAATTAGGGGGGAACCCATATTTTATAGGTACAATGAGCAAATCATGGCCATCGGATTAAAACAGTTTGGACGCTTAGGATTGCGCCACGTGGCAAGTTATGATTGGATGGAACAAATCATCAAGGCTGTCATTTCATGTAATGCATGTAACGTACGCACATTTTTTGGTCCACGGACATACTGCCACGTCACTGATCAACTCTATATAACCATTTTAGTCCAATAGGATTGCGACACATCATCAGTCAACGCCAACTCATCAGTCAACGCAACATAAGCAGTCAATGGCACATCATTTGTCCAATCAAATGCTACCACGTCATCAGTCGGTGCCACATCATCGATCAATGCCATGTTAGCGTACCGTATATGTGAACAGTGTCATTTATCGTTTTATGCTTCTCCTAAGGTTTTTGATTGTCCTGAGTTCAAATTTGCTATCTGTTTTGCTATTTGATCTCTCATTCATTGTGAAATCACCTTATGCCTCCTAAAATACATAAAGTACATAATTATAGTAAAACACACATAACTAAATTACAAAGGACTTAAATACATAAAAGTAGAGATGTTAGTGAAACTTGGAATGTAAAATGACGATTTTTTTTTTATAAGTATACACTTTCTAACACTCAACAATGGACAGCTAGAAACTCATATCCGTAATTACTAATGGTGACAAAGAAATGTCAAAGGCAATAAAAAAAATGTTTATAGGGTGTATCAATCATATTTGTTGTTAGCATCTCGAGATGAATGTACACTCCGATATAAAAAATAAAGACTTTACAATAAAATTTCGTGATCTGATATTGACAGCCATGAGGAAATATGCATTTAAACAACAATGGTCAACTATAATTGGTGAATCCAGAAATTAATAAAACGTCTAGGTTTAAAAAATATATTTAAAGTAGTGCTCTAGCTGAAGCTTATTTGAAAGGAACATTTTTTGTTAGCATGCGAAGCGCACACATGGTCCGAGAGTATAAATACATATCTTAGTCAATTTGTCTAATACAACTTAAAGTTGTGTGAGTTTTTTTGACAAATTGATCGTGCATTTTATAATATTGTGCCACTGAAATAGCTGAGAAGTTTAAACCAAATATAGTTCTCCTGTCCTAAGTACACACTTGCATAGCTAGGAGAAATGTACTGCATAAATCTTCTTATTGAGGGCTTTTAAGAAGGATAAAAATGACATTCTTCAAGCAGATGCAGTAATTGAGATAAAAAATGCAAAAGACCCTGATACTCATTAGTCTACACTCACTAAATTTGGGATACTAGGATTATGATGGAATGTGATTTATTAAATAAAGGGAAATAGTATAAATGCTCTTATCAAATGTTGGATTCTATTGAACTTTCATGTAGATACATGTTTTATATCTTGAAAGTGGAACAATTTGAAAAGATTCCTGCGAATATACTTCTTCATCGACATACAAAAAAGGCCATGGATTACAATACTTGCACTATTGCGCTACCATAAATTGATAATGAAATTTTAGAGACTGCCAAATTTAGTGCATTTTTTACAACTTGCAATAAAATGTGCTAAAATGCAGCAAAAAATGTAAAAGCCTATGAAGAGGCATTGGTTAACATTAAATTTTGAACAATGACCTCAAAGAGATGAGCAGCTAGGACCAAAGGTACACAATCCAACAATGGTGAAGCCCAAATATGCTATCTCCAGAACCAAATCTATAGTAAAAAGAACTAGAAAGTGAGGAAAATGTCGTCAAGTTAGGCATATAGCAAGAGCTTGTCCTATCAAAGAGAATGACAACACACAATTTACTTATCTTAAGTTCATTATTCTTTGTTTCATGTTCACATTATCCAACTTCATGTTTGATAACATATGTTGCACATTGCAATAGTTAAAAAATATATGTGAAATATATATTTACTTGTTTCAAGTTCACTGTTCTTTATTTTATGCTGACATTATCCAACTTAGTGTTTAAAAACCTCTACATGTTGTTGTAGTTAAAAAGTATATGAAATATATACTTACTTGTCTCAGGTTCATTGTTCTCTGGTTCATGTTCATATTATTCACCTTTGTGTTTGACAACTTGTATTACATGTTGTAGTAGTTAAGAAATATGTGAAAAATCTATTTACTTGTCCTAGTTTTGTTGTTATGTGTTTCATGTTACGCTATTCAACTTCATGTTTGACAACCTCCATTGCATGTTGACATAATTGGAAATAATTTAATCTATCAATTTTCAGTGTTGGTGGTGACAATTTTGATGCATTGGCTTCCTCAAGAACCTAATATTCTAGTGCTTTACGTGGTGTCAATCCTGCATTGTTTGCTCCTTCAAGTAACCAATTCTCTAACATTTTTTATTGAATGTCCCATTAAAAGTGTATATTGCTCATAGATTTCACCATTGTTCATGAGTGATTTTGTAAAAGATTGGCTTATTGTTGGAAATAGTTACATTTTAGTAGTTATTTTAATTTTGGTTTATAAAATTGTTGAAATGCTTCAAAAAACTTAAAAGTATAAATATAAGCATTTCATCAATTTTGAGCTAAAAATGATTAAGTATCAATACATATAACCATTTTCAATCTTAAATGAATATATTTTGGAAATTTTATGTATCCTATCTCAAAACGATTATTTACAATGTTGTATCCTATCTAGTTGTTCTCTAATGGCTTTATTAAAGTCGATGCCTCAATTCATAATAATGGTTTTGAATTCAGGACTTCCTTTCTCTTAACAAATGATATCCATCATACTGTTATATTAGGAACTCCTTTTATAAATCTCATTACCCCCTATACTGTCAATTATGATAGTATTTCTTTCAAAGCAAAAAACAAAAAACTTATTTTTCCTTTTATTGAGAAACCAAAGACAAGAAACTTAAATATTGTTAAAGCTTGTTCTGTTTATCAAAATCAAATCAATGCGATTCTTAAATCCAAACAAAATAACTTGTTTTGTTTAAAAAAGGATTTAAACTTACAAAGAATTGAAAGTCAATTACAAATTGACTTCATTCAAAAGAAAATCTCTGATTTAAAAAATCTTATTGAAATGAAAATTTGTGCTGATTTACCATCTGCTTTTTGGAACAGAAAACAACATTTGGTGGATTTGCCTTATGAAACTTCTTTTGATGAAAAACAAATACCCACTAAAGCTCGTCTAATCCAAATGAATATGGAATTGGAACAACACTGTAAAAGTGAGATAAAAGATTTGGAAGCTAAAGGTCTCATTGTAAAGTCAAGATCTCCATGGTCTTACGCCGCTTTTTATGTTAATAAAAATTCTGAAATTGAAAGAGGAGTCCCAAGACTTGTAATAAATTACAAACTCTTAAATAAAGCATTAAAATGGATTAGGTATCCTATACCTAATAAAAAAAATTTGCTCCAAAAACTGCATTCTACTTTCATATTTTTAAAATTTGACATGAAATCTATTTTTTGGCAAATTCAAATTCACCCTAAAGACCGTTATAAAACCGCTTTTACTGTTCCTTTTGGACAGTATGAATGGACTGTTATGCTATTCGGTTTGAAAAATGCACCCTCGAAATTTCAAAGAATTATGAATGACATTTACAACCCTTACTCTGAGTTTTGCATTGTCTATATCGATGACGTGTTAATTTTTTCCCAAACAATTGATCAACATTTCAGACATTTAAAGACTTTCTATTTTGCCACTAGAAAAGATGGTTTAGCAATTTCTAGTTCTAAAGTCTCTTTGTTCCAAACAAAGATCAGGTTTCTAGGTCATAACATTTCCAAAGGAACCATCACTCCTATTGAGCGATCTCTTATGTTCGCTGATAAATTTCCTGATAAAATCTTAGACAAAACCCAGTTACAAAGATTTTTAGGAAGTTTAAATTATGTTCTTGATTTCTATTCTAATATCAATAGGATGTCCAAACCCTTGTATGATAGATTAAAGAAAAATCATGTTGCTTGGACAGATGAACATACTAAAGTGGTTCGGCTCATAAAGAATTCTGTAAAATCTATTCCATGTTTATTTCTTGCTAATCCTGCATTACCTAAAATTGTTGAAACAGATGCATCTGACTTAGGTTATGGAGGGATATTAAAGCAAAAAGATAATAATAAAGAACAGATAGTATAGTATATTTCTGCACATTGGAATGAATGCCAAAAAAATTATTCTACTATCAAAAAAGAAATTCTTTCTATTGTCTTATGCATTTCCAAATTTCAAAGTGATCTGTTAAACCAGAAATTTTTACTCAGAATTGATTGCAAAGCTGCAAAACATGTTTTAGAAAAGGATGTTCAAAACATTGCATTTAAACAAATTTTTGCACGATGGCAAGCTATTTTAAGTGTCTTTGATTTCGATATTGAATTCATTAAAGGTGATACAAATTCTATTCCTGATTTTCTAACCAGGGAATTTCTTCAAAACAGATAAATGCCGCCCAAAAAGAAAGATAAAGGAAAAGGGATTCTTAAAGATCCTGTGCCCCAAACACCTTCTAAAGATTCTCATACCTCTCCACCTAAAGAAAAATTACTTTCTTCTGCCATGCCAATTAAATCTTGGATCGACATGATAGAAGATCAAGAAACCCAGTCTAAAGCCCTTGCCTCCCATGAGCAGGTAAATGAATGGATAAAATCCATTTCTAAATCTCCTGAGCTTATGCTCGCTTTACAAAGTTTTTCTCAAAGCCAAATTTCTTCTAAAGATAATGTTGATACAAAAAAATCTATTTCTAAAGAAATTTCAAAATCCTCTTATCAAAATATTGTTCTCTCTGGTGAAAGTTCATCTTCTCAACTTGTTCTTTCCCAGCCAACGCTTTCAAAGAAAACTTCCGATTGGTATGATAAAACTCATTTTCAAAACATTTTAACTATTGAAGATGGTTTTTACCACACTGATCCTTTTCAAGCTATTTCAAAGTTTTTCGCCAAAGGCTGGTTTTTCAAACCATGCGATTTGACAAAACCCCAATCTTATTACCAAAGCATTTTAGAAGCCACTGAGTCTGTAAAATTTAAACATTTCTTTCTTAGTGAAACCTATTCAGAGCCGGCCTACTCCACGGCTACTATCCTAAAAGTCTTGAGCCCAAACCAGTGGGGTGACCAACTTTACAAACCCAAAAGCTTCCCTCCAAATTTCCAAATGCGTTTACCACACTGTTTGACCTATTCCTATTGGGATTATCAACAAGCCTGGTTTAACACATTTTTCATACAAAACCCAAAGAGATCCCATTCATGGTTATTTTTCTTCAATTCAAAAATAACCGTCCAAAGCCTCCCAATTTGGTTTCAACAATGGTGGAATTTCTTTGGTCCATTACCACAAATTTTAACTCCAAATGCCACTCATTGTTTAAACCTCTTCAAATCCCATTATAACCCCTTTCCATCAGAAAAAAAGGTTTTCTCCCTTCCTCTGTTTCGGTACAAATTTCTTTCTACCATGGGTGTGGATGTGGAATTTTAGATTTCATACCCAAGAAACCAACTTATTTTACAGAGAACCTTCAAAGTGAAATGGTGGTCAAAATTTGACGAACAGACCAAATTGACTGACACCCTCATCAGAAATTGGCTCTGTTCCAAAGGTTTCCTACCCCCAACCATTAAAGATTCCAAAGCCCAACAAACCTTTCTTACCCAAAAGTCCAAAGCCCAATCTCTTCTTAGCAGCGCCAAAACAAAAGAAGAATATTTCAAAGTTATGGAACAGCTCCTCACTTCAAGATCAAAATCTTCAGTAGCAGACTCCTCTGAAGATGATGCAGAAGAAGAAGAAAAGCCATTTATTTCTCTTGGAGACAAAAATGAAGATGACTGTTTTGGAATTTTCTCTCCGATAAAGCATTGTAAATAATTGTTGTTTGAATTAAAAAAAAAAGAGTAATTATGTATTTCTTTCATTACATATAATTATGTATTTTATGTATTTCTTTCATTACATATAATTATGTATATTATGCATTTCTTTCATTACATATGTATTTCTTTGTGTACCTTCGGGTGGTCCCCTAGACACAAGTGAGAGCGCACATGTCTCTTCACCCGGACCATATTTCTTTGTACAAAGCAACAGTTTCGCTATAATTGAGAAGCTACAGTTTCGCTACAGTTGAGAAGCTACAGTTTCGCTACAGTAGGGAAGCTACAGACTCGCTACAGTAATAAAGACCCAAACTTTGTATTTAAATCTGAAGGAAGACTTAAACTCCTCAGATTTGAATTTTGAGATTTCTCATTTTCTCTCTCTTTTAGTTTTTCTCTCTTTCTCTCTCTCTGGGAATCCGAAATCCGAAGGCATCAAGGAAATTTTCCTATCTTCAGATTATTTTCCCATTTCTTCTGTAATATTTCTAAAAGCATCAAGTAAAAGAAAGCACATGTAAGGATTACCATCTTGTAATTTATTTTAAAGCAAAATTTTAATTTCCATGTATGTTTATATTTCCGCAATTTATTTTAAAGTAATTTAATTTTAAAGCATCATTTGCAGACTGATCTGTATCAGATCTGCCATACAACTGCTACATTCTTCTAAGGCATAGAGACCGGATCTCTCCCTTTGGTCGTATTCTCTTCTTCCCCCATTCCTTCAGATTACTAGTTTTTGGGTTCTAGATCTAGTAATGTGTTTGAGCCTTTAGATGTATGTTATTGTTAGGCTTGCTTAAAGAACCTAATTAATATTTGGTAAAATAAAATCATTTGAGTATATTGACGGGAATCCGACGACGTAAATTTCAGAGGCGAACCCGAATGGGTGTTAGTCTGGTCTGTACTGTCGGCAAACGAGTCACGTACTTCAAGTGATTAATAAAATCTGACCAACCGCATTCAAATCCACGTTCAACCACATATCCATTTATTTATTATGCTTTTATTAAAATCTGACTTATAATTTTTTCTAAAAACACATCCATCCTACGACTCCTATTCCCCATCTGGTATCAGAGCCAAGTGGAGGATAGTGTTTTACAGTTTAGAAATTTTGTGTTCAAAAGAATTGTGTTTTATTTTGAAATCTTTTTTGTGTGGTGAATTTTTTACTGGTAGTAAGTCCCGTTTTAGGATAAGGATTTCCGCTTAGGGCAGTAAAACCATACCTATAGCCATATTGACAGGACCAAGGATATAACATAGGTTTTTACCCATGGATTCTCTGCTCTGTAGAGTATCGTCCTTTTCTAACTCTTCTTCAGGAATGATTAGTGTTTCAAAGAATGTTGTAAATTCTGGAGAATTTGTAATCGAAGATTTCAATAACGCAATTGATAATTGGGAATTACCAAAAGTTAATAAAGAAATGATTTATAAAACAAAAAAGCTTGATTTTAAAAAAAAAACACAACAACAAATAACAGCAGAGATTGTAAAAAATTATCCACAAAATTAGTGCAATATTAATCAAATAAATTTAGTTCAAGGCAATAAACTAACCTATTTAAAAACAAAACATTGCTGACAATAAAAATTTTAATATTGGGGAGACTGATTCTTTATATTAAGTATTAAATTAAGTATGCAAATTTCACATGTGGCAATATACACGTTTGTTGTGAATATTTGCAAATCCATTTTGCTATTCAACTATGATTCTATATGAATAAGCACCCCAACAACAAATATAATTTGCTACCATATGCAAATACACCTTAAGCTAGTAAAAGAACTATTAATCGTCTCTTGAACATTAATTTTTCATCATCTAAACACTTTTTTTACTCAAAATTCATAAATACATAATCGTTTCACATAACACAAAAATTTTAATATAATGCATGAATGATACATGTCGAACGAGGGCATATGAACAAAGGTTTCAATAATTACCACAAGAAGCACAAAATTCAAGATTATACCTTATCATTAACTAAAAAATGAAAAAAAACAAGAGGAAGATGTACTGAACTCGAACAACTTAAGATGACAACAATTGATTCTTTACTGTGAGCGAGATGATGGCTTTGATTTTGTGTGATTAGTAAACACATCTAAGAGAGAAATTAGTTGTTGAGTGTTAGAAAATGTATATTTATAAAGGAGAAAATCATTATTTTACATTTCAAGTCTTACTAACAACCCTTACTTTTATGCATTTAACCTTTTTGTAATTTAATTACGTGTGTTTTATTTTAATTAAGTATTTTATGTATTTTAGGGGCATTATAGTCATTTCACAATAAAGGAGAGATTAGACGGTGAAACGGACATCACTTTTGAACTCAGGACGATTGAAAACCTTAAGAGTAGCATAAAAGGAAAAATGGTACTATTCACATGTACGGTACTATTCATGTGTACGGTACTGTTCATGTTACTGTTCACGACACTGTTCACATAGACGGATCGATGACGTGGCATTGACCGATGATGTGGCATTGACTGATGAGGTGTCACAATCCTGTTGGACTAAAATTCTTATATACTGTTGATGGCGACGTGGCAGCATATCAGTGGACGAAAAATCTCGCGTATGGTGCATGCATCACACAGGATTATTTTCAACCAAACCGCATCACTGTTCACCCGGGTCAAACCGTGTTACTGTTCATCCACGTGGTCAAACCGCGTACTGTTGACTGATGACGTGACGCAATCCTGAGCGTCCAAACTGTTTTTAATCTGATGACCATGATTTATTCTATGTATTTATAAAAATGGGGCCTCCCCCCCCCTAATTTGATATCTCTAAATCTATTTTTGGGATCCATTTTCTGTAATTCCTTCTCCATTTTGTATTTTCTTTGTATTTTAATAAATTCTCATTTTGCCCCTAGTTCAATTATGAGTAGCTAATTTCCTTTCAAGCTTGGGTTGAAGGTGAAGTGTCAACATGTGTCATGGGCTTTATTTGGTAAATTTATTTTCTCTTCCCCTCTAGTTTTTGTGGATGTTTTGACTTCTCGTCGATAAATAATACTAATCTTATCTATTACCGCCTTGGTTGCACCGACTCTCTAATATAAGGTTATTATCATTTGGCATGATAAGCCCTTAGCACCATATTGATTAGAGCGTGGTTCATGAGGTGTGGATTCCCCCCCTCATGATTTAATTGGCATTAATACGGATTATTTACCTCATGATGCATGTTGATACAAATCCCGATACCCAAGTACGTCAATTTAATAGATTTCTTCTCGCCATTTCAATTCCAATTTTAGAATTTATTCTCGCCATTTTAATTTAAGTTTTAGCATATTCCAAATAATTTCCACCACAAATCCAATCAACCATTTGCAAAATTAATTCTATATACAATTAAAATCCACCTTCTCGTGGGATCGACACTCGTCACCATTGATCTATACTACAATAGATTCGTGCGCTTGGGAGTACATTGAAATTTGCACAACAAGTTTTTGGCGCCGTTGCCGGGGAGGTAAGTAATTTTAATTCATAGAATTAATTTTTGTGAATAATTTCTTTTAATTGTTTTCTTGTAATTTTTTTTATTTAAAAAAAAAAAGAAAAAAGAGTGAATTTATATTTTGAGCTAAGAATTTTTATTTATTTATTTTCTATCTTCTTTAAAATTCTGTAATTTAATTTTCAATTTATTTTTATTTGTAATTTTTTATCTTATTAATTTAATTTTTAGTTAATTTATTTCACGTATTTGTTTTTGTGTATTTTTATAGAAAGGTTGTAATAGCGCAATAAGGTTAGTATCGTAATTTCTCCCTCTTCTTTATTTTTATTTGTTTTGTTCCCATCTTTATTTTTATTTTATTTGTTTTGCACGCATAGTCGTAGGTCATTATTACCTAATCTTGAACCTATAGACCTTGAAGTAGAAAAAATACTTCGCACACAAAAGCACATTAAAAATAAATTTATAATGGATTTACAAGCACCACAGGAGAAGCCATTTAAAGACTACTTCAGTCCCTTAGCTAATTTGAGCACATCATGCATAAGATACCCAAATGTAGCTGCTAGGAGTTTTGAATTAAAACCTAGTGTGCTAAATTGTCTCCCCACATTTTATGGCCTAGAAAATGAGGATCCATATAATCATCTGAATGATTTTCATGCTATTTGTCAAACATTTAAATATGAGAATTTTTCAGATAATGATGTAAAACTTAGACTATTCCCATTTTCTTTAAAGGATAGAGCTCGTTCACGATTAAATACTTTACCTGCCAATAGCATCACATCATGGGAACAAATGGTTACAAAATTTTTGAATAAATATTTCCCAGTGCATAAAACCAATGCTATTCGCAAGGAAATCTCGGAGTTTATGCAGAGAGAGGACGAGCAATTTTTCGAAACATGGAAGCGATTTAATGGGCTACTCTTGAAGTGTCCACATCATGGGTACGAGAAATGACATCAATGCCAATACTTTTTGGAGGGATTATTGCCGAATGTGCAAGAATGGCTAATGGCAACAAGTGGAGGAGAGCTAATGTCAAAAAGTGCATCAAAGATTTGGGAATTCTTCCAGCGACAAGCAGATAATTCCCAACAACGGAGTCGATCACTCAGGAATACTAGAAGAATTAAGGGAGTAAATGAGGTTCACATTGGCGAGTCAAGTTCAGAAATTAAAGAAGTCAAAGCGATAATTGAAGGTCTCTCTCGACAAATAGCATCGTTATTGACTGCTAAATCAACAGAGGCACATGACCCTGACTCATATCCAGATCAAGCCAATGCCATAGGTGTAATGAGAAAGCCATCAAATTACAACCCATACTCCAACACATATAACCCTGGATGGAGAGACCACCCCAATTTTTCATGGTCTCAAGGATTCCAACAAAATGGACCAGCAGCTCCAGCTCCACCAATGCAACCAATTCCTCAAGCTCCTCAAGCCTCTCGGCCCCCATTCAGACCATACAATCAAAACCAGAACTACTCTCAACCCAGACCATGGAAGGATTCATTCCAGAATCTCAAGAATCTTACTCACTCCACGATTGAGCAACAAAACCGCACCATTGATGGACTACGAAATGAGTTGAGAGTAGGCTTTAACTCACAAGCCCAATCAGTTTCAAGCCTCGAGAAGATGGTGGGACAACTTGCTTCTTCAGTTCAGACATTGGCAATGACCGTTGAGAAAGGTAAATTTCCAAGTCAACCAGTGCCTAATCCTAAAGAAGTACATGAAGCAAGTACCAGTTCACCACAGCAATATGGGGAGGTCAAAGTAGTCATGACCTTGCGAAAAGGAAATGAAGTCGACAACAAAGTGGAGATGCCGGTGACAAAAGAAAATCAAATTGTACCTGTGAATGTTAAGGACTCACCACCAGAGGAAAAAGAAGAAACCAACCCACGAGAATACGTTCCCAAAGCTCCATTCCCCCAGAGGTTAGCTAAAGGCAAGAAAGGAAAATCCACAGGTGAGATTCTTGAAATCTTCAAATAGGCAAGTGTTAACATCCCTTTACTTGATGCTATTAAACAAGTTCCATCTTATGCCAAGTTTCTTAAAGACATTTGTACTAAAAAGAGAAATATGCATATTCAAAAGAATGCATTTTTAACCGAAAACGTTAGTTCTATACTCCAACATAAAATTCCTCTAAAATGCAAAGACCCAGGCTCCCCTACTATCTCATGTAGTATAGGGAACCACACAATTGAGAATGCTTTGTTGGATTTAGGAGCTAGTGTAAATTTGTTGCCTTATTCAGTATTTGTGAAACTTGGACTGGGAGAATTACACCCAACTCCAATGGTGTTACAACTTGCAAATCAGTCCATGAAAATACCTCGTGGTATTGTGGAGGACATGCTTATCCAGGTAGATAAGTTTTATTTTCCTGTTGATTTCATTGTAATTGACACTCAACCTATACAGGATTCAAGGAAGCACATCCCCATTATCCTAGGCCGACCTTTCTTGGCAACTGTGGATGCTCATATTCAATGCAGGACCGGAAATATGCAGTTGTCTTTCGGCAATATGACTATGGAACTGACATCTTCAACATTGCCAAACAACCTTACAGTGCAGATAATGGAATTGTTGATGTGGATTTAATAGAAGCACTAGTTGATGATACTTTTGTTTCAAACCTTAGTGATGATCCTTTACAAACATGTTTAACTCACTTTGGCCTGGATTTTGATATTGACAGATCGGTTGAAGAGGTCAACGCCCTACTTGACTCAACACCGTCCATGGACACTAATAAATGGAAGTCAAGAGTTGAACAACTAGCACCATCAGAGAAGGAACTCATCCCATCATCAGAATCAACACCGAAACCCGAGCTTAAACCATTACCCAACACTTTGGAATATGCATTTTTGGGAGAAGAAAGTACTCTACCGGTAATCATCTCATCATCCCTAAACGACGAACAAAAAAGTAAGTTGTTGGATGTTTTGAAAGAACACAAAGGGGCATTAGAATGGACCATAGCGGACATAAAAGGTATAAACCCAGTAGACTGCATGCATTACATTCACCTTGATGAAAATACTAAATCTACTAGGGAAATGCAACGTCGGTTAAATCCTAACATGAAAGAAGTTGTTAGAACTGAAGTCCTTAAGCTATTAGACGCAGGTATCATTTATCCAATTTCTGATAGTTCATGGGTCAGTCCTGTATAAGTTGTCCCCAAAAAGTCAGGAGTCACAGTAGTTACCAATGCTGATAATGAATTGATACCAACTAGAGTAACTACAGGATGACGTGTTTGCATTGATTATAGAAAGTTGAATTCTGTCACACGTAAAGACCATTTTCCTTTATCATTTATCGATCAAATGCTTGATAGATTAGCAGACCATTAATTTTATTGCTTTCTAGATGGTTATTCAGGATACAATCAAATCCCCATAGCACCAAAAGATCAAGAGAAAACCACTTTCACTTGCCCTTTTGGTACTTTTGCATATATGAGAATGCCATTTGGATTATGTAATGCACCTGCTACATTTCAACGATGCATGTTGAGCATTTTTTCTGATATGGTTGAACGATTCCTTGAAGTCTTTATGGATAATTTTTCTGTCTTTGGTGACTCGTTTGATCAATGTTTACATCATCTAACACTAGTTCTACAGAGATGCATCGAGAAGAACTTAGTCTTAAATTGGGAGAAATGTCATTTTATGGTAAAACAAGGTATTTTTCTCGGTCATATCATTTCAAGCAAAGGTATTGAGGTTGACAAAGCCAAGGTGGATCTCATTTCTAATCTTCCTTCACCCAAAACAGTCAGAGAAGTAAGATCTTTCCTTGGGCATATTGGTTTCTATAGATGTTTCATTAAAGATTTTAGCAAAGTTTCTAAACCCTTATACAATCTACTTGCTAAGGATGTACCTTTTGTCTTTGATGATTCATGTCTTGTGGCGTTTGAAAAATTAAAGCGATTGTTGACATCATCACCCATCATTCAACCCCCAAACTAGAGCTTACCATTTGAGCTCATGTGTGATGCATCTGATTATGCAGTAGGAGCAGTATTATGACAAAGAGTTGATCGAATTCCCCATGTTATTTACTATGCTAGTATGATATTGAATGATGCATAGTTGAACTATTCAACTACTGAAAAAGAAATGCTAGCAGTAGTGTTTGCATTGGAAAAATTTCGTTCTTATCTCATTGGTTGTAAAATAATTATATTCACAGATCATGCTGCTCTGAAATATCTTCTCACAAAGAAAAATGCAAAAGTTAGACTAATTCGTTGGGTGTTACTTTTGTAGGAATTTGACTTGGAATTCAAAGATAAAAAATGGACAGAAAATGTTGTGGCGGACCATCTCTCTCGTCTACATTTTGACACACTTACAGAGCCATTACCATTGAATGAGTCATTTCCAGATGAACAATTAATGAATGTGGAAGTATTATCTTGGTATACTGATATAGTTAATTATCTTATTACAGGTAAACTTCCAGAGCATTGGACCAAGCAAGACAAGGCTAAATTCTTTGCAGAAATAAAGAATTTCTTTTGGGATGACCCGTATTTGTTCAAGTATTGTGCATATCAACTTGTTAGACGATGTGTCCCAGAAAATGAAATATAGAATATCCTTTCATTCTGCCATGAACAAGCTTGTAGAGGTCATTTTAGTGCTAAGAAAACAGCGACTAAAGTTCTACAATGTGGTTTTTATTGGCCAACTATATTTCGAGATGCAAACCACACGGCTAACATTTTTATTTGACTATAGATCGTATTATTTCTAAACTGAGGGCATATTTCGTTCATCTTGGTGAGAGCATGTGATATCACTTCTTTATTACTTTTTCTCTTAAGTATCATTCATTGGAGTGACTATTTTTTTTATTGGGTTTAATTTCTTTATGAGAGTATCACTATTTCCAGTGAGAATTTGGGGTTTGACATGTCATTCTTGAAAGTAGTTATAACAAAGTCTACAGGGCTGATTCATGTGGATGGTTAATGTGTGTGTGATGTTTCTTTAGACCGGAGATAATGCTTATACTTTTATTTGATTGCTATCGTTAATTTGATTGAATAAACACGAGTGTTTTTAAAAAATATATATATATATTTTGAATTTGAATTTTGTTTTCGCTTTATTTGCTAGGGACTAGCAATAAGCTGGTTGGGGGGTATGTTGAGTGTTAGAAAATGTATATTTATAAAGGAGAAAATCATCATTTTACATTTTAAGTCTTACTAACAACCCTTACTTTTATGCATTTAACCTTTTTGTAATTTAATTACGTGTGTTTTATTTTAATTAAGTATTTTATGTATTTTAGGGGCATTATAGTCATTTCATAATAAAGGAGAGATCAGACGGCGAAACGGACATCACTTTTGAACTCAGGATGATCAAAAACTTTAAGAGGAGCATAAAAGGAAAAATGGCACTATTCACATGTACGGTATTATTCATGTGTACGGTACTGTCTACGTTACTGTTTACGACACTGTTCACATAGACGGATCGATGACGTGGCATTGACCGATGATGTGGCATTGACTGATGAGATGTCACAATCCTGTTGGACTAAAATTCTTATATACTGTTGATGGCGACGTGGCAGCATATCAGTGGACGAAAAATCTCGCGTATGGTGCATGCATCACACAGGATTATTTTCAACCAAACTGCGTCACTGTTCACCCGGGTCAAATCGTGTTACTGTTCATCTACGTGGTCAACCCGATTACTGTTGACTGATGATGTGGCGCAATCCTGAGCGTCCAAACTGTTTTTAATTCGATGGCCATGATTTACTCCATGTATCTATAAAAATGGGGCCTCCCCCACCTAATTTGATATCTCTGAATCTATTTTCGGGATCCATTTTCTGTAATTCCTTCTCCATTTTGTATTTTCTTTGTATTTTAATAAATTTTCATTTTGCCCCTAGTTCAATTATGAGTAGCTAATTTCCTTTCAAACTTGGGTTGAAGGTGAAGTCTCAACATGTGTCATGGGCTTTATTTGGTAAATTTATTTTCTCTTCCCCTCTAGTTTTTGTGGATGTTTTGACTTCTCGTTGATAAATAATACTAATCTTGTCTAGTACCGCATTGGTTTCACCGGCCCTCTAGTACAAGGTTATTATCATTTGGCACGATAAGCCCTTAGCACCATATTGATTAGAGCGTGGTTTATGAGGTGTGGATTCCCCCCTCATGAATTAATTGGCATTAATACGGATTATTTAGCCTATGATGCATGTTGATACGGATCCCGATACCCAAGTACGTCAATTTAATAGATTTCCTTTTCAAGTTATTCTCGTCATTTCAATTCCAATTTTAGAATTTATTCTCGCCATTTTAATTTAAGTTTTAGCATATTCCAAATAATTTCCACCACAAATCCAATCAACCATTTGCAAAATTAATTCTATACACAATTAAAATCCTCCTCCTCGTGGGATCGACACTCGTCATCATTGATCTATACTACAATAGATTCGTGCGCTTGCGAGTACATTGAAATTTGCACAACATTAGTTATTAGAGAGAGAGGTGTGATTTAGTAGTTGAGAGAAAATTAAGGATTTGAGGGAGATAAAGCATCTGATGTAATAGCAAATCCACATGAAAT
Organism: Citrus trifoliata; assembly: GCA_018350135.1. NCBI lineage: Eukaryota > Viridiplantae > Streptophyta > Magnoliopsida > Sapindales > Rutaceae > Citrus > Citrus trifoliata. The sequence goes on along the minus strand of VKKW01000356.1, from coordinate 23,314 downwards.
CCGCATTAGGCATCGACACTTGAGAAGTAAATGTGTGTATATAGTAATTTTTCCAGTGTGAGAGCTCTTATTTGTTTTTATGCTGATACACTTTTACAGTACAAGATTTAAAAGCATGTCCGCATTAAAAAAATTGATGGCATCCACACTTGAGAATGATGACACACACACACACATTATATATTCCTTTCTTCGTCTGAGGCAATAAATGACACGACTTGCCTTGACCCATATTTGGGATCCGAGGCGAATCATGCAATCTTATATCTAAAACTCATGATATAAACTTAATTTATGAATATATAAAAATGGCCTTAGGCCTATACCATAATCATATAATAATGTTTATGTCTCATCCGAAAACATATTTAGACTTTACACACTTCACATCTCACTATACACATATACATCTTAAATATTTACATTTGAAGATAAACCTGCTCAAAATGCAATAGTGCATTACTTTATTTTTATGTATAATCATAACATGACACTAAATGATGCTATCAAATATAAATACTTCAAAGAGTACATAATAGTAATAACAGTAGCCACTCACATATCTTATTTCACTATAGGGCTATAGGGTTTGTTGGGGCTCGTATGGGTTCCTAGATTCTTGGGCTTCTTAGTATTCAAAATTTAACTATTAGAATTCATATAAAAACTTACATGAATGATGTAAACTAACTTATAATTGTTCAAATTTCCTAAATCTGTTACTCACTAACTCACTGGATATAGATCTTACTACTGAATTCTATTTTCTGTAACATTCCCTCTTAATTCGTCTTTTTAACTTCTTTTTCACTCTTGGTTTTTTAATTCTTTATCTCTTTTCCTTTATTTTTCCTTTTTTTTCTCACTCTTGGCTTCTCTCTTTTCTTAGTTTCCTTTCTTTTCTTTTTTTATATCTTTGTTTCTCTTGCTTTTTTTTCTTTTTTTTCTATCTGGTTTGCTTTGTTTTGGTTCAATTTATGAAAAATGGTGAGAGCTACTTTAATTCTTAACTTTATATATGCCACCACCTCCAAGTTTGCATAACAAGCACACAGGTAAAGCATTCATGTGGTTTAAATTAAGTACACAACTAGCTGTTTCTTTGACAATTGGCCATGTTTGGCTTACAAGCAAGGAAGTGAGGCATACACACATGCTACAATTCCTCCATACTTATCAAATGTTTCGTCATTGAAATTTATGTACCGAATTGAAATCAATATGGGTACTATGACTGCATCTGTTCCTCACACTCCCAAGTGGCCTTTTTTGCAGTGTAACTCTTCCATATCACCTTAACCAATAAGATTATCTTAGTACATAACACATGTGTTTCCAATCAAGACTTCATAAGTTAAATCTACTGTCATTTGGACTGGTCCTGTATCTAAAACATGAGAAGGATAAGATAATAACATAAAATCAATAACTTATCCTCCATTATTTTCATGGTACTTTCAACTTCATTCAAGTCCATAAAAAACATCGAACGACAAGCTACATAAATGTGTAAAACATTATTGAGAAAGTCCTTAGTGGCTACATGTCTAATTAATAGACATTGCATGGATTTTCTCAAGATGCAAACCACACGGCTCTATCTTGGAGCGTCTCAAACTTCTCATACTATATTTCCAAGTATATACTATTTGAGTTTACTGGAAAGAAGGGCCTAGCCTATAGCTTTAAAACGATAAATTTGATGTCTTGCTATCATAGGTAAATATTTGTGTACTCACGATATTTGCTAATGCCAAATCAATACTTGTAAACAAAAAAAAAGAGTTAAAGAAACAGAAAGAAAGAAGCTCTCAATTTTCTTTTTTGTAAGAACTAAAAAGAAAATATTACAATTACTTATTGTAGCTTCTACTTACAAGATAGAGTTCAATGCTTATTAGCAAAACCATATGGAACAAAAGCCAAAATCAAAGTGCTTTCATACCAACACATGGTTTTCATCTACCTACTATTAGTATGACATAAAGGCAGAGCACTTTATTACAATGTGAAAACAAACCATATTACTTTGATTCCAGTGGTTTAGAGCAAGTTTTCTTTTTAATCTTTGTACATATGCTATGCATTAATTCATATTTGGAAATGTTTATGAGTATAGAAAAAGCGATGAAGTAGTAAAAAAATTCTAGAGTATAAATCCATTGATTAAGTTCATGGTACTTAATCAATGCCTTATGACATGGAAAGATCCATTTTTCCATGCAAAGTCTAAATCCATTTTTCCTCTACTAGCATATGCAGAAATTGCCAACCTCCCATGCCTTATGACATGGAAAGATCTTCCTTTCTATTATGGGCCTCAAATTCAACTTTAAGATTTTTTAAGCATTAACATCCTCAAAATTTAATTGGAACTGAGAAGGGAATGAAACGGAGATAAAGCTCCTAGTTGACTTGGCATGTCATTTCTACTTTGTTTTAAGCATGTTAATTATGCTGCACATCACTATTTTTTTTATAAAAAAAAAACTCTATAGTTTGTTCTTAACAGCAACTAAAACATTTTCAAAAAAAAAAAATGCTTAAAATGAATCTTATAACAATTTAGAGAACCTAGAACAATAGGGCTTAACTATAAGACCCTTTTTCTGCATTGAAACTAATGACATACTAAGAACAGTCAAACGCCTAATTTTGCAATTAAGATAAACATAAATAATGGTGTTAAAGTGCAAATATCCAAATTTTATAAATTTGAACTAGAATTGGAGTCGTGTAGCCCACTTAAATCCAGACTTCCGAATCCAAACATCACACAGTATATACAGATATTCTCATAAGAAGTTATAATAAGAGCAAATGATCTGAGGCTCAACTATTGACCATGCACCACTATAAGTGCTATGCAATTTATTTAATAAACTTTAGTCTTAAATAAATTTTTCAAGCTTAAAAAATAGCCTATTGGGGAGAAGGTAAATTAACAATATCATTGGTAAGCATTGAGGCGATTATGACATTGTTGGCCTATGTGTTGCAATCTCTTGAACACAAAGAAGGGCCACATTATTGTATCTCTTTAATATTGGATACAATGCTTCACGTTGCAATATCATATCCATCAATTCCCCTGCTCTATCATATTTCCATAAACCCCAAGCTTGAAGGAAAACATAACAATATTCAAATACTTAGGGTGTGTTCGGGAGTGATGTTTGGCAGTTGGGCTGCCAAAGCCTAGCTGCCAAGGTTTTTCGTAAGACTTTACAACTAGGTTTTGACATCTCAATAGTTTTTCTTTTCCCAGTTCTACTCTATAGTTATGACTTTTACTACATAACAATTGCATTTTAAAAGATATAACTTAAAAGGGTCGACGAGATGTAGAGTTCAATGAGGGTGACATGGTGTTTCTGAGACTTCAACCATATCGCTAGTCCTCAATATTCAAGCAAGCTCATCAAAAGTTGGCCATCAGATATTTTGTCCCTACATAATTCTTCACAAGGTTGGAACCGTGGCCTATAAGTTGCAACTACCAAAAGGTGCAAAATTACATCTTGTCTTCCATGTATCTTTGCTCAAGAAAGCGATGGGAGAATCAACTACTACCATTGTTGAGTTGCCCCTTATCAATGACGAGGGAGTGATAATGTTACAGCCGGATTCAATTGTGGATACCCGTTGGTTAAAAAAGGAAGGGAAATTCATTGAGCAAAGCCTAGTTCATTGGAACAAATTACCACCTGAAGAGGCAACATGGGAAGATGCTACATTGATCAGACTGAATTTTCCTTCTCTAGCCCTTAAGGACAAGGGACCTCTTCCAGAAGAGGGAATTGATAAGCCCATACATTCAACAAGAACTCTAAGACCTACCAGTAAGTTTGGGGACTACGTTTGACTGTCATGCAAGTCATGCATGGACGTTTGAGTGCCATACAAAACCATGCATGGGTTTAGGGCACACATATAAAATGGGTGTGCTTGTGTGTTGCAACAATAGTGGAATAATTCCTGAGTCAAAGTAATCATTGCTAATGTGGTGGAGTATCGAATCAAAGTGATTATGTTTGACTTGGTTTTTATTTGAGTTGTTAAATAAATATTGTTTGTTTGTTTTTATTGATTCTAGTCGAGATTATTGGTCTAGAAATCTAGAGTTGTCTTGTATAAATAAGTCTTCTGCTGTTAATAAAATTATTTAGTAAATTATCAAACATATTTATCTTGGTTGGTCTTACTAAAAGCAAAACAAATTTAATTTCCTTAAATCATTATAACTTGCTCTTGACTAGGACCTATCAAATTGGTATCTGAACAAGGCTCAACAATGGCGACAAACAAAGAACGTATTGAATGTGTAGAAGTGAAATTGGAGGCTTACAAGACAAAATGAATCAGATGGAGTTGGGTTTCACTGACAAGCTGCACTACCTTGAAGAAGCATTTAGTAAGTTACCAGACTCAATTAGCACGTCAAGAGGAACAGCAAGTAAACGGGAGAATATTGGATTATCAAGACCAGGCAGAGAAGAGAGTGAGAGAAATCGTCAATAGCTTCCCCCTCGTGTGGCCAAGCTAGAATTCCCACGTTACGCAGGAAATGACCCGATAGAATGGTTCAATAGAGTGTCACAATTTTTTAAGTATCAAAAGACTACAGATGACCAAAAAATGGCGTTGGCCTCTTTCGATCTTGAAGGTGAATCCAATCAATGGTGGCAGTGGTTATGAAGGGCATATCGAGAAAAGAAACCCATGGTTACTTGGGAAACTTTCACGGAGGAATTATGGGCTCGCTTTGGTTCAACAGAATGTGAAGACTTTGACGAAACACTATCACATGTAAAGCAAACAGGCATTTTGAGGGACTACCAGAGAAGTTTGAAAGATTAGGGAACCGAGTATGCGGATGGACACAAAAGGCCTTGGTAGGTGCCTTAATGGGAGGGCTCAAGTCGAAAATATCTGAGGAAATTCGAATGTTTAGGCCACAGACGTTGAAAGAGGCGATTAGTTTGGCAAGGATGAGAGATGAACAATATCAAGGCTAGCGTTTATTAATCGACCTTTGTTCACACAACTTGCCAACAACAAAGCCATTCTTACCGTGCCTGTAAAGAAATTAAGTTGGGATGAAATGCAACGCCTGCGAGCGTAAGGGCTTTGCTTCAAGTGTAACAACAAGTTCACTGCTGGTCACAAATGCACGAGGGCACAACTTCTAATCATGGACAGTGAAGTAGAGATTGATGAAAATACTAATGAGGAGACTGCTGGAAGAGTAAACTAAACAAATCTAGATGAGAGTAAGGATCTCCAAATTACTTACTATGCACTCATGGGTTGGGCAGCCCCTCAAACAATGCATGTGTTGGCAAAGATTGGCTCATACGAAATCATGGTTTCAATCAACAACAGATCCACCCATAACTTCATCAATACTCAGTTGGCTAATCAGTTTCCATTATCGATTAAACCCACAACAACATTTTCGGTTCAAGTTGTGAATAGCAAGAAACTAACATGCCAAGGCAAATTCGAGAAGGTACAAATTGTCATTCAAAACGTTCCTGTCTTACTTACTGTCTACTCGTTGCCTATCACAAGTTTAGATATGGTCTTGGGCATTCAATGGCTCGAATTGTTGGGTACCGTAGTGTGCAATTAGAAGACCGTCAACATGGAGTTTGATTGGGGTAATCATAGGTGACATTTAAAAGGTATTAATCCACAGTCCTTGTAAACGGCTTCTCTGACATAAATTTCCAAGGAGATTCAGTAAGGCAATGAAGCATTTGTAATTTGTTTACACACAAAATTGGAAGAAGTTTTGTGCTCAATACCAGTAGATATGCAACAATTATTGAAAGATTATGAGGAAATATTCCAGGAACCTACAAAGCTCTCACCATCACGAGAAATTGATCATTGTATTCCACTAAAAGAAGGAACGGAGCCTGGCAATGTTTGACCATACCGCTACGCCTATTTTCATAAAGTAGAAATTGAGAAACAAGTTAAAGAGATGTTGCGATCAGGGTTGATAAGATCTAGCACCAGTCTGTTTTCTTTTTCGGTGCTGCTGGTTGAAAAGAAAGATGGTAGTTGGTCATTTTGTGCCGACTCCCGAGCTCTCAATGAAATAACCATCAAAGACTGATTTCCCATACCCACCATTGAGGATATGCTCGACGAATTATTTAGTGATGCTTACTTCAGAAAGCTCGATTTAAGAGCTGGATACCATCAAGTTCGAGTTAACCCACCTGACATCCACAAGATAGCCTTTCGCACACACAATAGGCACTACGAATACCTGGTAATGTTGTTCGAATTATGCAATGCACCGTCAACTTTTCAGGCTGTAATGAACTCCATCTTTTGGCCTTATCTTAGAAAATCCATTCTTGTATTCTTTGATGATATACTAATATACAGTGCATCATGGAGTAGCCACTTTGAACATGTCAAACAGGCGCTAGAAGTCCTAAAGCAATAACATTTTTTTATTAAAATCAACAAGTGCTATTTTGGCCAACAGGAGCTGGAGTACTTGGGCCACATCGTTACTTGCAACGACGTGAAAATGGATGAAAGGAAAGTTGTTGCTATTATGTCATGGCCAAAACCACAAAACATCACAGAACTAAAAGGTTTCCTAGGCCTCACAGGCTACTACCTCAAATTTGTAAAAGGGTATGGTGTCTTAGCTCGACCTATCACTAATATTTTAAAAAAGGGACAATTTTGTTGGAATTCAAAAGCGGAAGAGGCATTTAAGAATATGAAACAGGGCATTCTGGAGTCCTACGAACATACAAACGCCTAGCTCAACAATTTTATTAGCCTTATATGTTCAATTCGGTTCAGGAATATGTACGCAGATGTGAGACTTGTAAATAGGTAAAAGCCACAACACTGAAACCTACTGGACTCTTGCAGCCGTTCCCCATTTCTCTCCAATTATGGGATGATATTTCAATTGATTTTGTTAAAGGCCTACCAAGTTCACAAGACAAGGATGCGATCATGGTGGTGGTTGATCGATTAACCAAGTCAACTCATTTCATATCATTAACACAACTGTTCACGGCCAAAACAATGGCAGAAAAATTCATTGGCGGAGTAGTTAAGCCGTATGGTATGCCCAAATCCATACTCAGTGATCGAGATCCAATTTTTGTGAGTAAATTTTGGCAAGAATTCTTTACCTTGTCGGGCACGCACTTGAAAATGAGTTTGGCGTATCACCCTCAAACCGACGGCAAAACCGAAGTAGTGAATCGATGCTTAGAGCAATACTTGAGATGTTTTGCGCACCAATGGCCGCAAAAGTGGAGTTCTTACTTAGCATGGGCTGAATTTTGGCATAATACAACATACCATGTGTTAGTAGGTATGACTCCATTCCAAGCTCTATATGGACACTTGCCCCCAATAGTGCCGAATTATCAGGTGGGAACTTCTCCGATGCATGAAGTGGATAAAGCCTTGTTATCACAAGATGAGCTATTATCATAGTTGAAGAGAAATTTAGCAGCTGTGGCTAATCGGTTGAAACAATCCGTAGACAAGGGTCGACGAGATGTAGAGTTCAAAGAGGGTGACATGGTGTTTCTAAGACTCCAACCATATCGCCAGTCCTCAGTATTCAAGGGAGCTCATCAAAAGTTGGCCAACAGATATTTTGGGCCCTACAAAATTCTTCACAAGGTCGGAACCGTGGCCTACAAGTTGCAACTACCAGAAGGTGCAAAAATCCATCATGTCTTCCATGTATCTTTGCTCAAGAAAGTGGTGGGAGAATCAATTACTACCACTGTTGAGTTGCCCCCTATCGATGACAAGGGAGTGATAATGTTACAGCCGGAGTCAATTGTGGATACCCATCAGTTAAAAAGGGGAGGGAAATTAATTGAGCCTAGTTCATTGGAACAAATTACCACCTCAAGAGGTAACATGGGAAAATGCTACATTGATCAGACATAATTTTCCTTCTCTGACCCTTGAGGACAAGGGACCTCTTCCAGAAAGGGGAATTGATAAGCCCAAACGTTCAACAAGAGCACCAGGAGCCACCAACAAGTTTGGGGACTACGTTTGAGTGCCATGCAAGCCATGTATGGGTTTGGGGCACACGTACAAAGGGAGTGTGCTTGTGTGTTGCAACAATAGTGGAATAATTCCTGAGTCAAAGGGATCGTTGCTAATGTGGTGGAGTATCGAATCGAAGTGATTACATTTGACTTGGTTTTTATTTGAGTTGTTAAATAAATATTGTTTGTTTGTTTTTATTGATTCTATCCGAAATTGTTAGTCTAGAAATCTAAAGTTGTATTGTATAAATAAGTCTTCCACTGTTAATAAAATTATTCAACAAATTATCAAACATATTTATCTTGGTTGTTCTCACCAAAATCAGAACAAATTTAATTTCCTTAAATCATTATAGTTTGCTCTTGATTGGGACCTATCATGGGCATTCTTAGTTTTGTCTAATTCAATTATTAAAGTAAACGTAGTTCAATCAGGATTATTACTAGATTCATCTTAAAATGTTTAAATAATAAGAATTAGTAAAAATAAAAATAAAGTGAGAAATCTTTATTGTATTTGCATGACCAAGAAGTATAAGAAAATCGGTATGAAAGAATCTTGTATTTGGTAGTAGACATACAACCACTAGAAATTCATTGTTTCATCAAATATTTAAAGATAATGATGTTCTTGTTATTTTTTATATATTTTTTTTAGAGAAAGGTAATGATAATCTTGATGTGACATTTTTTAGATTAAAATTTGTATGATAGCTAGCTTTTTATGTGCTCCTGAAAATAGTAAAATGTGTTTGGTAATTTGAATGTGAAAATGTATATTGATTAAACTTTTATAGTAATTATATTTTATTTACATTATCTTACCATTCAAGTGATTTTTTTTTTTAATAATTCATTGTTTCATCAAAACGGAAGAAATGACTAAATTTGTTGTGCAATATTCCTCATGAATGGGGAAAAAGAAAGGACATGGAATGCCGATTAATTTGAAAACTGATAATTGTCTTATCATTTAACAGGAAATGATAACATAAACCCAAGTGGCTAGAGCCACTTCCTCACAAATGTGAGGAAAGTGGTTCGAATCTGCGCAGACGCATTGCAGGGGTTTAATTTAAACGTCTTTCCTTGGAACCCCAGAGTTTGAGTGAATGTAGTCTTTCTTCCAGGATGGGAGTTGATGTCCCTCGAAACTTGAGTGAAGGCAGTCTTTCTCCCAGAATGGGAGTTGACGTCCCTTGAATATTTGAGAAAATTAAAAATCTGAGCGATGCCATATCAGCATGGATGTCAACAGGTCTCAGTATATATATATATATATTATTGTAAATATCAGTTATACTCTCATATAATATGAGTTGTAATTTGAGCAATAATCTCATGTCATAAAAAAAAAAAAAAGGAGGCAATGATAGCAATTTAATTATTACTACAAAAGAAGGGCTGAATCAAAGAAGCGAAAGTTCACCATGGAAAACCTACAGTGTCGTGGAAAATAAAACCACTCCATATCATTTCCAAACCCAATGATTCCCACATGCAATAGATTGACCATTAGATTCATGCAATAAAACAAAGTGTTAATTTACCCATATTTTTCTATTGTTTTTTTTATATTCAATCTCAACCATTGAATTAATTTTACTTGAATCTAACAGTTAGAGTTAAAACGCGGCATGGTGCCGAGGCTCTAAGTCCGGCATTGTAGCAATAGATAAAATAATAATATTAAAATTATTTAAACATAATATTATATTATATTTAGTTTAAAATAATAATTTACATTAATTTTCAATTAAATTATTTAAATTGTTATTATATTCATAGAGAATTAATAATATTACTCTATGTTATTTTATTTGAAAATATAAATATTTCTTTAATATGAATAATTAATAATAATAAATAGTTGTTTTAAGAAAATATTAATCTTGTACTGTATTATTAATTATATTTTATTTCTATTGCTCTTATCAATAATTTTAATTTATATAATTAAAATTAAAATTAATAAAAAAATATAATCTATATAATTTAGAATATTAATAATTATTAATTATATAATTAAAATTAATAATAAAATAAACTATTTATTTTACAAATATATTTTTTATTCACATACTAATTAAAAATTACAATTTTTTAAATAAATATAACACTATAATTTAAAACAATTAACTTCTAATATTAGATAAAATAAACACATAAATAAAATTTGAGTTCCTATACCATAATTCCATTTTTTACTTTATACTTTCAGCATTCTCGGTCCTCAAAATTTATATCCTCATAGGAGAAGTAAGCACTACTCAAAAACTATCGCAATTAGGCTTGAAGGTTATGGCCTATCATTTGGCTTCTTCTGTTCTATAGAGGACGAGAGCATCGTCCGGTTTATTGACTCGGAAAACGACACCGTTTTAATGTCTCTCTCTCACAGTCTCACTGACTGATCCTATAAGCCATAATCAATTACTAAAATTGAAAGACATCAACACAAAACAACGTGGAAGCAGGATGTGTGGAGATTCAACGAACTGGGACGAAGATGCTTACAGAAAAAGTATACTGAAGGAAAGAGAGATCCTGACCCGAACCGTATTTCGAACCGTTTGGGGCCCCTCTAAAGATGGTAGCCCTGACACCATCGTTATCGCCTCCAGTGACGGCTCTATAACATCTTACTCCATTCCTTCTTGCATCTCCAAACTCGTCAGTTCAATTCACTCTTCTCATTTTCAACTTCTAATTTCTTCTTTTTCTTTTCTCTTATAATTTTTATTTTTATTATTCAATTACTTATTTGAAATTATAAGCTTTGTTACCTTGGTTGCAGCCATTGGGGTTGAGTAATAGCAAGGTTCAACAGTAAGTGTGGTTTTACTTATTGTTTAGAAAATTGTTCAGAAGATAGTTAGAACTGCTTTTACTTGGAAGTGAAATTTGTTTTCTCCCTAGGTTGTTAGGGATTGAACCTGATGGATTCCTTCATGGGCATGATGGACCTGCATATGACGTCAAATTCTATGGTGGTAATGAAGATGCTTTGTTGTTGAGGTTTGTTTGATAAAAACTAAATGGCACTTCACTTTTTGTGTGAATTTGTTTTTGATGACGGTCTAGACTATAGCTATTTACAAGTTTGAGTCATACAATGCTTTACATTTCAATCATTTATTTTCTCATAAATTATTAGTATGAATGCACACAAATATTATGTGCTGAGCATGCAAAAAACTTAAATCTTTCTTTTAACTTGAGAATAGACTGTATGAATGAAGATATAAATGACGCTTGCTAATGATTAATTAAATTGTTTACTGAATATCATGTAGTTGTGGAGATGATGGGCGGATTTGTGGTTGGAGGTGGAAGGAATTTACAGAGTCAAAAGTTCCTATTAATTTACAAGGTATAGATATGGGATATATATTTAAAGGCATGGAGTTGCCATTAACTTACTTTATTTTATGTGAGAATACTCATTCTTGTCAATCTGATTGCTGCAGTCAAACTGTCATAAATTGTTTGATTTTATAATTTCTTGATGTGGTCTCACAGTTTTCTGTGAGTGTTAAATGCTATCCAGCTTTTTCAAATTTCTTTCACTACAAATGCTATCCGACTGTTTTCTTTTACTGTTTTCGACTCAAATCATAGCTTCGGGCGGACATTTACATATTTTCTGATTTTATTTCTCTCTGTTGGCTTGCTAGTACAACAGTGTAATCTTCTTTAAGCTTCTGTTTAGTTTCAATTTAACTTTCCATTTTCAAGTGTTCTGTCTCCCCGGGGAGTGTGGTTTATTTAAAAATAAATAAAAAACCTTAGGTCTTCAACTCATGTTCATGCTAGAAGTTCCGTGCATCAACTTCTTACATTCAATGAGATTAGTGTCGCAGTTTGGTTTCTCAACAATCAACACCCTTTCATGAATTTATATTGTGTTCTTTTATTTTTCAGGAAATCATGTAAAGCCAGTTCTGGACTTGGTGAATCATCAACACAAGTGAGTTATTACAAATGATAGAAATGAGCTAAGCTGTTATGCGTCAATTGCTTTTATTAGTTGATACTAGGGGGTCACCTTCTCAACATTTTAGATGCCTTCTCTCTGATATCATCAAATGAGTTTCAGTTTTTTTTTTTAATTACTTTTTTTTTTGGCTTAGTTAGAGATTAGACCTTTTTATACTTTCTACTTTATATTCTGAGAAAAAGTTAAGTAGAATGAACATATAGAAATTTACAAAAAGGTGAACAAGCTGCTGACTAGTGCCAAAATGGCCTAAGAATTTACAAACAAGAGAATATCTCTAAACCTGTTGTGGAAGGGCTAAAATAGCATCAACATCTAAAATAAAAGCAAAAACCTTTCCGAAAGGCAAAAGCCACCAAATCTAAAACTTCTTCCCAATTCAAATTATGAAAAAGAATGAAGTATCTTGTTTCCTTTGAAATGTGACATCTTCCTCTCTAGGATCCCTGAAAATTCTGTTGTTTCTTTTTAGCCAAATAACCCATAGAGCAGCCAAAACGCTACATTTTCATAATACTCTTGCTTTTTCTCCTTTAGCAAAAGCTGCGACATGTTCAATAAACATTAAAACACAAGAGTGTTGAAAGGCCCATGAGACTTTAGCAGCTTGAAATAGGGTGTTCCAAAGACTAGATGTTACTTTGCAGTGTAGGAAGAGATGATCAGCAGTCTCTTCGCTATTCTCGCACATAAAACACCAAGAAGAAGCTAGGACGAGATTAGGAATCTCTTTTTGAATGACTTCAGCTGTGTTAATTCAATCATGATAAAGAACCCAAGCGAAAAATTGTACCTTACAAGGCACATTAGCTTTCCATATAGAGTTTGCTGGCAAAAAGCTATTGAATGAGAAATCGTCTCTTAACCAATCGAAGTATGATCTACAAGGAAAAGTGCCTGATGATTCAATCTTTGACACTCTTCTATCTAAACTCATTTCATCAATAAAAACATTATCCAAAATAGCCAACAGATCTGAAGATTCTTCAGTTTCTCTCTCTATATATCCCGAAAAAAAATTATTTTGCATTCCAAGATGAAGGAGATGAGCCAAAAACCATTTTAGACTTGATTGAGATGTTATGATCATGAGTCAATCTATATAGTCTAGGAAACAAATCACAAAAAGAAACAGTGCCAGGCCAAACATCTTACCAAAACTGTATCTTTTCTTCATTTCCCACCTCAAATCTTGTATGCATAAGAAAAGAAGGATGCCCCAAAGAGATGGTCTTCCAGGGGCTTCGGTTAGATCCATTAGTGACCACATTAGTATCCCATTTGTTGTCTTGGATGCCGTACTTGCTCTTCATGACATTGTGCTCTAAAGAGTTTTGCTCCAGAGAAGATCTCAAAAGCCATTTAGCTAGTAAGGCACAATTCTTGTTCACCACATTGCCGATACCTAAACCTCCATTATTTCTAGAATTGCTGACAGTTTCCCATTTCACCCAATGCATACTCATGCTTTTTCCAAAACTTTCCCATAAAAAAATCAATCATCAATTTTCTATCCTTTTGGCTATCTTGATAAGGATTTTAAATAAAGGAAATATGTAAGGAGGTTTGAAAGAACAGATTGTATAAGCTTAAGTCTGCTCTTACGCTAGAGAAAAGCCCTTTTCCATCCTTTTAACCTTTTTTCTATTTTCTGCATCACCGGCTCCCAGAAGCCTACTGATTTTGGATTGCCACCCAAAGGTAAACCGTGGGACTTAAGAGGCTAACTTCCAACACTACACCCAATTCTAATTGCCAAGGCCGAAAGCTTGTTATCTTGAGAATTAGTTCCAGCTATTATGGTCTGTGAAAGATTAATTTTCAAGCCTGAAATTAAGCCAAAAGGTTTCACCAGAGAAACAAAATTGCTTATTTTGCTCCCATTTCCAGAGTATATGGTGTCATCAGCAAATTATAAGTGTTAGACCAGCTCATTTTCTCTATCAGTCTTTATTCCCTCGTGATCTCAGCATCTAGGGCTTTCTTCACAATCCTACTCAAGATATCAACTGCCAAGGTGAAAAGGGATGGAGAAGAAGGGTCACCTCGTCTTAAGCCCCTAGACACTCTTAAAAATCCCTTGGATGCCCGTTAATTAGAACATAAAAATTCATAGACTTGAGGCAGCCTTGAATCTGCCTCTTCCATTTTTGCTGGAAATGATCAAGAAAGATCCAATCAATGGTCAAAAGCTTTCTCAATTTCAATTTTGAGAATTAACCTTTCCTTCTTTTTCCTACACTCATCCGCCACTTCATTGGCCACCAAAACTGCATAAAAAATCTTCTTTCCTTTTATAAAAGCTGCCTGAGATGAAGAAATGGTCTCTGCCAAAACTTCCTTAAGACTTTATTAATCACACCTCTGTTATAGAATTCTTCAAAACCTTTCAACAGATCCTTCTTCAAAGAATCCTAACATTTCTGAAATAAAGCCTTTAAATAGCCATCCGGTACTGGAGATTTTTCAAAACAGCAATCAGATATAGCTTTCCTAATCTCTTCCACTTCAAAAGGTCTCTAATTTATTAGCCTCACGCCTTAAAATAGGCGTCCAATTTAAACGAAGAATTTACGGTCTACTAGTCCCAACTCCAGAATATAAGAGCTTGAAATAATCAACAATTTTTTCCTCTATTTTCTTGTCATCCTCCAAAATTGAGCCTTTGCTAGTTTCATTTCTAGTAATAATTTTTTTACTCCTCCTGCCGTTAACTAGAGTGTGAAACATTTTAGTGTTATTACCAGTATCTCAAGCCCATAACAACTTTGATCTTTACCACCACATTGTCTCTTTCTTAAAGATTAATTCTTCCAGCCTAGTTCTAGACTAAAATCACTCTCTATTTAAAGACTCATCCAACATTCCTTCCCCATCAAACTTGTCCACTCTTGGATTCTCAAGTACCTGTTTTTCAAATTTCACATTCCCAAACACCTCTTTGTTCCATATTTTCAGCTTTTTCCTTGCATAAGATAATTTCTTCATGACCAAACTCTTGCTTCCTTCCACCAATCCTCAAAATATTTTCTAAATAAATGATGCTCTGACAATGTGTTCTCAAATTTGAAAGGATTAGCCCCCCAAGCCATTGAATTGGAGTCTAAAACAATAGGGCAGTGATCTGATGGTGATCTTGGGAAAGCTCCTTGTCGAATACAAAAGCAATCCTTCTCCCACTCTGGCAAAAAGAGAAATCTGTCCAACGTACAACAGACAACATTTGATCTTAAGTTAGACCAAGTGAAATTTGCTTTAATCAGAGATGGATCCTAAAGATTGGTTTCTCTGACAAAACAATTAAAATCCTTCATTCTGCTTGTCTGTCTCCCCCCATTAGATATAAAGAAAAAGCCACTCTTTATATCTAGATCCTCAAACACTACCCACTAGCTTCCTATCAACGAAATCCTTTTTAGTCTCTTGGAGAATCACAATATCAGGCCTGAAATTGATGACTGTTCCAACTTAGAATCTTCACAGAATTCTATTATAGCCAAATCCACCTTCACTAATAGCTTCCTTAGCCTACTTGCTGCAGTCTTTACAACTGGTTTGCTAAAGTTACAAGTTCATTTTTCCCAGCAATTCCTTAATTTTTAACCTCTCTTCATCTTCTACTCCTAGTTCCTTTAACAACAATTCACAATTAACAGGTTGCACCTTACTAGATTCTCGTTTCCTCTCTCTTGTTCCAAACAGCACTTTTTATCTTCTCCTAGAATACTGATGAGTTACAGTTAGTTTTATTAGGGCGAAAATATGATCCTCGAGAATATGTGCTGCAAAATCCTATAGTGAAACTTTGAGATCTACACTTAATTTGAAGTTTCAATTGGCAAGAAAGTTTTAAATAGATCTAAGATAAACAAAACCTTAACCCAATGTTTAAGAAAACATGAACTAAAGATGTAGAAGAATGATATTGACGTTAAACTTAAGATATAGATGAGAAGGTGAGTAATAAGTCAAGATTGAAATGCCATAAGAATGCAAATTCTTGATAGGTTCATTAATTCACAAAAGAATCAAAGAAATAAAGATCCCAAAAAATAAGGATCTTTCAAATTCAAATAACATTGATTTCTAAATTCTGAATTTTACATAACATGGTTGCTGAGTTTAAATAGGCTAATAGAAACCCAAGATCCTAAAAATATACTTAGAAATATTGGAATAACTCTCCAAGCACAAACTTACTCAAAAAGATGCTCCAAAAGTCTTAACTAGCCTGCCAACATTAATGATTGACTTAGCTAAATCATTGACAAACTTAACCAAGCATAGTCTTTGTCAAAATGATACTTTAAAAGTCTTCACTCACCCATTGTCATTATTGCTAGACTCATTGTCATTATTGCTAGACTCAACTAAAATATTGACAAACTTAAGCGAGCACAGGTTTAGCCGAAAGAATACTTCAAAAGTCTTCATTAGCTCACCATTATTAATGCTAGACTTATTTGAAACATTGACAAACTTAAAACAAAATAAAAAAAGGATCATAAATGAAGTTGAAAAAGCAAGGGGGGGTCATTAATATGGTTGGAACTCCTAAACTCTAGACTAGACTTAGATTAAAGCCTGAACAAGTTACAATAAATTGGTCATAACTTCTTCTAGAAAACTCCAAGTCCATCTCTTAAAATTACATTGGAAAGTTAACTCAATCAGTATCAGTTTTATTCTGAATTTGTCATTTTTGCATTTAGCCTAAACTATGTATTTGGTTGTCCAATAGCTTGAATCATGCTCACAATGTTTTGTCTTCTCGCCAAGTTCAATTCATCTTGTCTTGCACTTTGAATTGTGATTTCAGCTCATATTTTCTCAATTAATCTATTTAATGCAGCTTGCGTCTTTTGACTGTAATTCTTGTAATTGAGCCTCTCTGAATATGTAAAGGATTAGTTGAAGCTTTAATGATATTTCTTTGATGGTTCTCATCAATCTGACTATGGAATAGAATCACTTTGCTGTATGAATAATTCTTTTATCCAAAAACTGCCATCACCAAAAATTTTGCTATCTATTAAAGTTTGCACAAACTGTTATTATAAGAATCTCTAGGATCAGTTTCATCATCAGTAGACTCCACTGTATCGCTTTGAATTCTGCTAAGATCATGTTGTCCTTCCCCATCGTCACTTATCTAAGAGCCTTTCTTCTTCCAGTTTTCTAGAACATGTATAAAACTTCCTACATCAAAACCAGGAATATGAAGTAAGTTATCTTCCATATCAATATTTGCTATAAACTCTTCTTTAGAAGCTTGACTCTTTGACTCAGCCTTTACTTCACTTTGAGAATCAGATCACGTTGAGTTGAACCGTTAAACCATAAAGATACTTTGTTAATTAACTTTTTGTTCACTTTTATGAATGATGAGGCAATTTTAGAAGACTTTAACTCTCATTTTAAAAGGTTTAACCTTGATGATAAGTTTGGAATACGAGGAATGGGCTTCAGCTAACATTACTTTCTTTAGATGTAACTTACCCAATGTCACTTAAAACACATTTCTTGGAACCTTTTATGCTAAGAACTAGAGTTAGATGATGGGAACCATCAAGAATATATCATTAAAGTTTTAACTGATCCTTTGCACATTTATGGAGGCCAAATTACAAAGCTAAAGCCAAAAAAAAAAAAAATGCAAGTTGCTTTAAATGAATTGATTGAGAAACTACAGGCTGAAATCACAATTTAAGGTGTAAGACATGATGAATTGGGCTTAGAGAGAAGAAAAAGCACTGTGAGCATTATTGAATTTATGGGACAGTCAAAAACACAATTTAGGCCAAATTTAGAAAGGGCAAATTTGAAATTAAAATTATTACTGATTGAGTTGGAATTTATATGCAAAGTATATGGCGTTGGAAGATAATTAACTTTCTAAAGCAATTTACAAAGTTGGATTTGGAGTTTTCTAGAAGAAGTTATGGCTAATTTATTGCAACTTGTTTAAGCTTTAAGGCTAGTCTAGAGCTTGGGATTCCAATCGCCCCTTTGATTTTTCTACTTCATTTATGATTCCTTTTGTTCTGTTTGAAGTTTGTCAGTGTTTTGGTTTAAATCTAACATTAATGATGGTGGGCTAGTGAAGATTTTTGAAGTATCCTTTTGACTTAATGGGCTAGTGAAGATTTTTAAAGTATTCTTTTGACTAAACTTGTGCTTGGAAGGCTGTTCCAATGTTTCAAGTATATATTTAGGATTTTAGACTTTTATTAGCTTATTCAAACTAAGCAACCATGTTATGTAACATGTATAATTTTCTAGGTTAATGTTACTTGAATTTGAAAGATTGTTCTTTCTTTGGATCTTTTGAGAATTGGTGCACTTATTAAGAATTTGCATTCTTTTGGCATTTCAATCTTGATTTATTACTCACATTCGCATCTATATCTTAAATGTAGCGTCAATATCATTCTTTTATACATCTAGTTCATGTTTTCTAAAATAGGTTTTGTTTTAACTTAAATTTGTTTAGAACTTTCTTAGACAATTGAAACTTCAAATTAAATATGGGTCTCAAAGTTTTGCTGTGGGGTTCACATCATTTGATGTTAGGGCCTAGTTTCTAATCTTGTTTGCATATCTTATATCTTTTGATTATCAACTAAACGTATAATACCGATTGTGTTCCTTTGCTTGCTTTTTTCTTTTTTCAATTTTATTATTTTGTTCTTCTTGGTGTGCTCTTAGTTCTCATTCTTTGTTTAGTGTGCTGGTTTGTCGTTTTGGTGTGGCACTTGGATTTTTCTTGATTTTGTTTATTTAATTCAATAAAGAATTGAAAGAGAGAATTAATTGTGGCAAAAGGCAAGAGTATGTGAGATCGTTAAAGGATAAAAGCCAATTTGTGTAATAAACACGAGAGTTAAGTGACATCAATTGAGTGAAACGCGTGAGGGGGTATTGTGAGGTCTTTTTGCTAACATTCTTTTCAAATCACAAATATGTCAAAAGACAAAGAAATCAATTATCTCAAAGCCATGCAGCAATAATTTGAGCATATGAACCAGATCTTTTGAGAGATCCTTGACAAATTGGAGAGGCAAGACACCGCCATAGAATTTAAGTCATTGGGCTGATCCAATCCACTGTCAACATGAGCTTTTTCAGCCCCATGATAAGATAGAAAATTACCTTGACTGCAGCTTTTAACACCCTTTTGGAATTTTATTTTCTAAAATAGCGTCAGTTTAATTTATAAAATAAAAATCCATAAATTAAAATCAACCATCTTGCTCTAAACTTTGCCCTATAAAAGACTATTTCTTTTAAGTTTTTATCTTTAAAATGCGTAAAAGTCCTAAAAACTTAAATTATTTTTCTTTTTATTACATAGTTTCTATCTCCATTGCTTGAAATCTTATTAGTTTCTCCAAAAAAAAAAAATCAATTACAAATTAAAAATATAAATCATGAAAGTAAAAATGTTACAAAAAAATAAATTATTTAATTGTTAGGTTGAATTTCCTTTCTAAATAAGAAATAATTAATTTGTCTCTGGTTATTTAGGTAATTTCATTAAAGTTTTATGAGGAATTTAAAGGGGTGTCAAAAGGCCTACTCAATTACCCCTATCTTCTTTTTTTTTTTTTTTTGTTTATTTGGGGCCATGAAGAATTAGCACACCAACCAGAAGAAGAAATGGGTTGAGAATTTGAATTCAAATTTTGAACACTTTTTTCTGCA
Organism: Citrus trifoliata; assembly: GCA_018350135.1. NCBI lineage: Eukaryota > Viridiplantae > Streptophyta > Magnoliopsida > Sapindales > Rutaceae > Citrus > Citrus trifoliata. The sequence continues at coordinate 3,547 of VKKW01000356.1, read as the reverse complement.
AATTGTTTTCTGAGAGTTTTTTTGTATCTTCCCAAAATCAGTCTGACTTTTGTTAAATACCCCCGATACATGTGCTTTAGAAGCACCTCTAGAGGCATCCCCACTAAAAGCACTCCCTTCCCTTTGGTTGCCATGTGTAGAACCCTTTTTTTTTCTTCCTGGGGAGAATTCCTTTTGGAACCTGAGTTTACTTACTTTCTTCTGGACATACCTATTTGTCTTCCAACTTTCTCTTGGGCTTGCCAAAGACTGCCTCGTTTCTTTTTATTAAGTCTCGTTATTCTTGTAAAACACACTTATCCTGTGTTTGAAAGGATCCAGATTGTTCAATATGTGCCTTTGTGATGTCTTCATTATATTTAGTCTAAGTGGGAGACTATAGTGCAACAATAGTACTGAATTTTCCCGGTAACGTTGGGTTGTGTAGAGGCAGCTTGTATATGAACCCAACACTGCATATGCGTCCTGAAGTTGACTTGGTATGATGTAAACTGAAACACTACTGATTTATTCGTATCTGTCAAATAATTAGTTTTCCTAAATTTTCATCCTTGTGTCATTGTCTTAAGCAACTAAATACTAAGGACAAGACGAGAGCAAAAAAATTGTACGTCATTTAGAATGTTTGATGCGACTATGTTCATGCCTCAATACTAACATTGTAACTAATCATGACAACCTGGTAAACAAAGGACAGAGATGAAAATTTACTGATTAATTGTGACAATCTGAAACTAAGGGTGCGCAAAATCGGATACGGATCGAATTGGGATCAATCTGATCGGATTTGCAGATTGTTTAGATTAATAAAATGTCATCCGAATGTAATCCAAACTTAAATCTGATCAAATCTGATCCAAATATATTGCGATCAAAAATAAACATATTGAATCGAATTTGGATGTGTTCGAATAAATCAGATGACTCTAGATCACTGGAAGCTGCAATACAAAATTGAAATCACACATAAAAAAAAAAAAATACAGCAAGCCAGCAAATGGACAAAAGAAAGACAGAATGAAAGTGTGTTCATTTTAACCTCAATGATTTTGTTAAGATCTTCAGTAACAATTGCATCTCGAAAGCAAGAAAGCTAAATCAAACAATCAACTTTACAATCACCGAAAAACAACGAGAATGACATGCAGACAAAAACAGATTCACAATCAATTCAAAAGATCCAAACCTCTGCAAGTTTTTCAAAGTATCTATTCTTATAACTTATAATCACTGTACCTCACAAGTTTTGATGGATCTGATTCCATTGGAAACCTTGCAATAAACGAATAAATGTAGCGGCTTTTGCATGTGGTTTTGGCTGGTAGCGTGGCAACTTACAAGCTCAATGGCTGTTGACTGGGACGTCGTCGGCATACAGCTGGGACGTTGACGACTGGACAGCTGGCTGGTTTTTTCTCAAAGAGATTGGCTGGGTTCGTGGGTGATGCAGCTGCAAGTTGCTTCATTGATTCTTTCTATTTTGATTTGGGAATTTAAGGGGTTTAGGCCTGTCTTTTAATTTTTATTTCTTATTTTATTAAAGTTATATATTATTTTAAATTATGAAGTTAATCCAATCGGATTGATCAATCCGATCTATTACGAATCAAATTCGATGGATTGAAAAATTCTTACTGATTGGATTTAGAGCTAAATCCAAATCCGATCTGAACAAAATCTGATCGGTTCATGCGGATCAGATGGATCGATCCAAATCTGATCGACGCCAGCCCTAGCTTAAGTAATAGTTGGTCAGGTTTTATCTACCTCATTTTGTTGCCAAATTTGATTTTTTTTTTCCCTCAGGGGTCCTTGGGTGCTCTTTCTCCAGTTCCTGAGAATAATGCGATCGCTGTTGATCCTCAGGTTATTTATTTTCTTCATCCTCTTTGTTTTAATGTTTATGTTCATCCCACTTGATTGGCAATGTGCCCAATTATTTAATTCTGAAAGTGTTTCTTCTTTTCAGTCTTTCCGGAAGGGGAGGTGCCATCTTTTCGGCAGCGTGTGATTCTTGTGCATATTGCTGGGATGTGGTATGTGTCTTTTCAAGGTGATATGTTTCAGATCTAATAAGTTTCTTATTAGGAGCAATTCTAAATTTATTGTGGTCATACAATATCTTCAAATGACATTCATTTTATTTCTGGTAGCTGTACTGAAAACCAATTCTTGTTTAATGGATTTATTCAGGAAGCAGTAGGATCAAAATGGTTTTTGAAGGGGCATTCAGACTACTTGCAACTGTATAGTTTCCCGCAATTCCACCAATCAGGTCAAACCTTTTCCTTTTCTTAAAATGATCCCCCCTCAAGTGTTTAATTTTTTGGAACTACCTTCATGAAAACCTTTTGCTTTGAAAATTTTTCATCTTTCTTTTGTTGTAATAGTTATATTAGTTTAGTCTTTGGGAATTCAAAGAGGAAAAGAGAACAAATTGTTTCCAAGGGAGAAGATCTTGAAAATTTCTGTAGGAGGCAAGAGGGTAAAAAAAAATTTGATGCATTTATTTGTGGAATGAAGATAATTTCAATATGGGCTATTTTTTTTTTCCGTTTTCCTCTTTTCTATTTGACAAATCAGCACTGATTCTGGCAAGATATTGAAGAATCTTAAATTTATTTCTGCTTGTGTTCTCTGCTGATGCTTCCATTAAATCCAGTTCCTGGTTGGTTGATGAATTGTTGTGGGGAAGTCTATACAAATGGTCATGTATGAATAATTTATTTGAAGTAAAGTTTAAAACTTATTCAAAGGGTTATGCAGTTATCATATTTATTCCTCTTTAAAAATGGGTTTCTACAAACGATTGCATTATTTTTAATTTGGTATTGTCTACTCCAATGCAGGTGGAAAACTTGTGACCGGTAACTCTTGTTAATCGCCACATCTTTGTTTGCTAAAGTCTGCTTGCAATTAATATGCATGAAGAATTTCCTTTAGACTTGTTAATCTAGCTGTTGATTCATATGGCTGCAGTTAGGCACTGCCTTGTGCTATTAAATATTGATTACTATTGATATTGACATGTGCAGCTGTTTGCTACATATATGTGGTTCGAATATTTTATCTACTTCTCTTTCTGATATTCATCTTTTTTACTTGTCAGATTGTAACTGGTTCTGAGGATGGAACTGCACGAATCTGGGGTAATAGCCAGTTTTAATTTCAATCAATCAAGGCCCCCCAATAGAGCATTGTGGTATTTCATGCGTTGGGACCATTCTGTGACATACATTGATGTGTGGAAATTGGCCCCAACAAAATATACAATGACAAAACATTAATTAACGTCATTATCTGCCTTATATTCTAAAGTGGTTCCGTGCTGCTATGAATCAATTGTCATCAAATCTATTTTTCCTGCATTTTATATCATCCCCTTTTTTGCTTTGTGCTTTCGTATACATGATTAACTAGTCAAATTTAAGTTTCTAATTTGCATGTTTGTATGGTGTTTACCTAGATTGCAAAAGCGGAAAGTGTATTAAAGTAATTGATCCCGTGAAAGATAAACAGTTGAAGGGAGTCATTTCTTGTGTTAGTT